>CABHPP010137077.1:0-41991 GCA_902168425.1 Peromyscus attwateri | reverse complement strand
GGTGGTGGTGGTGCATGCCTTTAATCCCAGCACTTGGTAAGCAGAACTAGGTAGATCTCTGTGTGTTCAAGGATACAGCCAGCATTGGAGACACACACCCTTAATCTCAATACCAACCATAGAAGACTTGGGAGGTCTGTACAGACAGGCAGTCACGTAGTTGGGTTTACAACCAATGAGAAGGAAGAACCAGAACTCTTTATAAGTCAAACGCACAGGAAGTAGCTCCTTTTTCGGAGAGGTCTCTTGGCGGGAGAAGCTAGCTGGCGGAAAGCGGGTAAGGCTCCTAGCTCTGACCTCTTGGGCTTTCATCTTTACATTGGCTCTGTGTTTCTTATTTAATAAGGCGGTTGGTTACATCTACATATATCATTTTGGGGGATCTCTTGGAAACATCTAACAACTGGAAGAGAGGTTTCCCATGTCTGGTGCTGTGATTCTTGCTAGGTTGTCTATAGCTTTTGGAAAGAACCATTATCACTCTGTGTAACATCACACTATTTAAAATACACACATATGCATGCATGCTATATATTCCTTTTGAAGTAAGCTTTTAAACAATAATATTCCATATAGCTTTTTAAACGCCTTCCTTTCTCTCTCCCTCTGAATCACTATCCTTTTCCTCCTCCTCAATTAAAATCCTCCCCCCATTTCTCCCTTTGCCCATCATAGTACCTGTGTCTTATTATGTCTTCTAGAGAGTGTTTAATTGGTCTATAATCATTCTTTTTCTTCATCATAAGTTCTATTGATAAAAGTAGTAGCAAAACAACGCCTGGTATAACGCAGGACCATAAACAGTATTTCTGTAGTTTCTTCTCACCATGCAGCTACACACACTAAAGAATTATCACTTGGAAGTGACATGTAGATGAAGGTAGACCTGGGTGCTATGAACCAACCTTGGTTCATCTGCAAAGCTAATTGTGTTCCTAAAAGCTGACTCATCTCTACAGTTCTTTATGTATAATTCCGTTATTCAACAAACATTTTGTGGGACCAACTAAGCATTAGTACTATTTTATTCACACTAAGTTTTTCACTAGCTGAATAGGCTCCTTTGGCTTGGGAAACACAGAGAGTAGGCACAAGTACAGAAGCTCTGATAAAATAAATAGACAAGAAGACAGTGCTGGAGGTGCACAGGAAACCATAGCATCAAGTATGTGACAAGGCCATATGAAGTCCAGGAACCTGGTGAGGTAGAAGACACCTCAGCTGTAAAAAGAACTAAATGCTCGACAGTGTGGGTGTTGTTTGCTAATAGATCTTGTGCATCACGAGAGTAATGCTTACGTAATATGTGAAAATGATGTTTCTTATGAATGGATATGTAAGCTAGCATTAACAACTGTGATTAGATTTCTTATTCCTTTTTTATCAAAAATAAAATTCTGAGCCATCTTTATGGCTCACAGACAAGATGTATCTAGGAAAAGCTATGCAATTATATTTTAAAAGCATATTAACAAAATAGAAAAATATTTGTTTTTAGTTTCTCAGTACCTTCCTACTTTTATAGGAGTCAGAATAAGAACAATGAAACTCACCAATCTGGTCCTGGTTCTCATACAATTGGAGCAATGTGCAATATGCATATATTATTATTTTTGCTTAATGTGTGGAGGTATGAGATATTATAAGCTAAAATTATAACAGATGTAAAGAAATGTACATAATAAAATATATACAAGTTATGAAAAAAACAATTTTTTTCCTATTATGCATTGACACTAATGCCATTGTTTTCCATCTATGTTTATAAAACAAACTAAATTAAGATGTCCTTATTTGAAAATCATGAATCTCAATAAGATATTTTTCTCTTTACACCGTGACTTCAGTTAATTAGTACAATTTTCAATAGCGTGAACTATTTGCTTTTGTCTCTCTCAAGTAGTAACAAAATTACTACTTTAACACAGTGTTCCAACCTGCTCAGGACTTCTTTCCTTTGTTCACCATCCCAAGAGATAACTATCATTTAACATTGCTAAATACCTGCTCACATGTATATTTGTGATGCTATCACAGAAGGATTTATAATGCATTGTGGTAGTATTGTGTTCCCCAAAATATTGTGTACCTTAATAAACTTATCTGGGGTCAGAGACAGAACAGCCACAATATTAATCATGGAGGTTAGGCAGTGGTAGCACACGCCTTTAATCCTAGCATTCCAGAGATAGAAATCCCTCTGGATCTCTGTGAGTTCAAGGCCACATTGGAAACAGGCTAGCATGATGACACACGCCTTTAATCCCAGAAAGCCAGCCTTTAATCCCAGGGAGTGGTGGTAGAGAGCAGAAAGGTATATAAAGCGTGAAGAAACTTGAGGCATTTGGCCTGGGTAGGCATTTGGCCTGGTTAGGTAGGCATTTGGCCTGGTTAAGCTTTCAGGCTTCTAGCAGCAGTTCAGCTGAGATCCATTTTGGATGAAGACTCAGAGGCCTCCAGTCTGAGGAAACAAGACCAGCTGAGGATCCGGTGAGATGAGATAGTTGTGGCTCATTCTGTCTCTCTGATCTTCCAGTGTTCACCCCAATGCTACAATGCATCTTCCGTGTTACTATTTTTTCTAGGATGCTGATTAGACATAATAATTGACATCTTTTTTTCAGAATTGCTGTAAAACCCTACAGAAGATCCTCTCAGGATCAGGCATATTAACATCCATTTATAAGGGTAGGCTGGCTCATGGGGCTCACAAGGCCCCTCCTCAAGGTTATTCTAGCAATTAACATCTAGTTGTGCAGTTCTCCTAAGTTACCTGTGTTGCAAGTGAGATGCTTCCCTATTGTAGCTACCCGAAAATTGCCCCAAGGGACTTTCAGATGGTATACCTGTCTTGTAGTCATGCCTGATCCTGTAAGCAACTGCAATAAACACATAACTTTGTTAAACTGAAATCAGGTGGCCTCTTTTATTTAGTAAGTTATTACCCTCTCTTCTAGTAATTAATAGGAATTTCTTTAATTAATACTTCATGCACTGTAACATAATCCTCAAAGACAGAAATGGAATTGCAAATTGTGTCTCAAATCATATCTCTCCATAGTGTAGCAATATGGAAACAGTACTTTCATTATAGAAATAAAATGTATATGCTTAGAGACTTAAGTACACTACATTGTTTTATGATATAATAAATATTAGTATATTGTATTTATTTAAATATATAAACATAATTTAATGTCTATTTTGAGGCATACTAATATTAATCAAATATTAGATTAGATTAGTTCTAAGATATTCTATATGATTGGACAATTTAGTGTTTTTAAAAATTACCTTTCCTAAATTATTACGAGATTTGACGTCTATATATAAAATATGTCCAGCAAACTTGCTAGTGTTCTTTATTTTATAAATATTTATTGATATGTATATGTAGCTCAATTTTAATTTTTAAAACATCAATTATATGTACATCATGGTAGTCTTTCCTCTTCTTTTTCTACCCTTAATTTATTTTTCTTATATTGAAGTATTCAACTCAAGAAAAATTAGCAAACATGTATAATATGGCAAGTGTGCATATCTTTGATTAATAGTCAGTCTTAGGAAGGAACTTTTCATTTGTTGACTGATTAATTGATAGCTGTAATTTTTCTTTCCTTTTCCTTTATTTACATTAAGCTTGTTTTATTTTTATACATTCATTTTTATAATTATGTTTCTATTAGATGTTTTACAAAATGTACACTGAATTTATTTTATATATTTTAAATTAGCATATATAGCAATAAGTTTTATTGCATCATTTGCATAAATACTTCATCTCAATTGATTCTTTCCCTTTTTCTCTCCCCAGTCTGTCTCCCAAATAGAATAGTCCCATTCCCACATGCCTGTCACATAAGTACTCTTCTTTCCCTTCCACATTCCTCTTCAGTAGTAAGAGAGTAAGGATTTCTCCATCTTGTCTCAGCTGAAGCCGTCTTTGTTTTTTGCCCACTGCCCTGAGAAATCCTACAGGAAAGCACTCAATCATGTTCTAAGAACTCTGGGTGGAAACGCCTGGCTAAATGCATCTTTTTGACTCTTGTTAAACCGCTGGCTTGCTTCCCCCTGCACCTGCCAAAAAGGCTGTAGCTTTTCAGAGATTTTTTTTTTTTTTGTCTTTACAAACTCCCCATAATACACATCTGGGGCTGCTCTGTAGGAGCATTTCTCTCCAGGCAGTTGCCAGCCAGGTTAATACAGACTCTCAACTGGAACTCTGGTAGTACTGAGTAGTCTTTGGATCTCTCTACCTGGTAACAGCATGAGTACTCTTCTCCCTTCCAACATTCCTGTCACATGAATAGTCTTCACACCACCTCCACAAACTTCTCCATCATCTGTCACAGTCCCCTTCTTAATTATTTGTGATCTGTCACACTCAAACGCACATATATACATGTTCACTTACCTTTCTACCTGTTATGGGGTACCTGAAAAGGAAAAACTCCCTAAAAGCCTAGATAAGTCAAATGGTCTTTATTAACTATGTCATTATTTTTCCAAGCAGATTAGTTTCCTGACCTCCAGTTGGCTTGACTTTTTAAGACAAAAAATACAATTATGAAGTATACAGAAAGCAATTCTTGTTTACAGGAGTAGAAAGAGAGACCATTTAAATGGTCAAGTGTAGCTGAAGTTTTCCTGCATCCTTGACTGCCGGCAGTTGGAACAAGTCTCTTCCACTCGCGTCCCCCAAGTAAATATACAGAGACTTATATTACTTATAAACTGTATGGCTGTGGCAGGCTTCTTGCTATCTGTTCTTATATCTTAAATTAACCCATTTCTATAAATCTGTACCTTTCCACATGGCCCGTGGCTTACCTGTATCTTACATCATGCTTCTCCTTGTGGCAGCTGGCAGCATCTCCCTGCCTCAGCCTTCCACCTCCCAGAATTCTCTTCTCTCCTTATCCCACCTACACTATACTTCTTGCCTGGCTACTGGCCAATCAGCGTTTTATTTATCAATCAGAGCAACACATTCACAGCATACCCAACAGTCAAGCAGTTAAACTTTAGCTCAGGGTCACATTGTATGGGAACTTAGGGCTGGTCCAAAGACTAGTTTACCTTAAGAATTTAAGGCTAATCCAGAGACTAGTTTTAGCCAAGATATTTTTTATCACTTAAAGTATTCTTAAGAATACTTTCATGAGATGGTATAACTCTAGTTCAGTAGCTTACTACTTACCTATCCTTGCTGTCTCTGAGCCTATGGGAGCCATTCTTATTCAAAGCACAACAAACAGGTCCATTGTATTTAGGTATTACATTTTCAATATCCATTAGTTGGTTAATGGACATCTAGGTTGATTCTATTTCCTTGATATAGTGACTAGAATGGCAATAAACATTAGTATGCAATATCTCTGTAACAGGATGTGGAGTCCTGTTTTGTTACTTTTCCATTGCTGTATTAAAACACCATGATGAAGGCAGCTTATAAAATAAAGTGTTTAATGTGGGGCTTGTGCAGCTTCAAAAAGCTATAGCCCGTGATGGCAGAGCAATTGAACAGAGATAAGAACTGATGATAGCATATGTATCTTGATCTGCAAGTAAGAGGCTGAGAGATAAATACTGGAAATTGTATACATTTTTTGAAATCTCAAAACTTGTCCCCAGTTACACACCTCTACAACAATGTCATACCTCTTAATCCATCCCAAACATTTCCACCAACTCCAGGCCAAGTTCAAATGTATGAACCTATGGGGGCTATTCTCATTCCTACTATTACAGCCATGAATCCTATATGCTTGTTGCCATAACATAATACAAACTTTTTTTATTCCAACTTCACAAGTCCCTGTAATCTTTCCCAATCACAAGATATTTTAAATTTTCAATACTCAAATCTCTTCTGAGACTCAAGACAAATCTTAATTGTATCCCCTGTAAATTAAGAAAAAAATAAATGACGCATTACTAGCATACGATGGCACATAATATACATTACCATGCCAAAAGGAGGAAATAGGGGCATAGTGTGGAAATAGTGGAAAAAAAAAAAAAAGACTAAAATTTAGCAGGGGAAACTCCAAGTCCTACAGTCAGTGGGCTAAGATGGCTCTCGCTTTACAACTTTGATGGCTGCAACACACTTCTCTCTTTTGAGTTATTTCCACTCCCTGTCTATAGCTTCCTTGGCAGATATCTCATGGTTCTGGCATTTTCAACTTCCTGAGAGGTCTCCAACACATCCCTACGTGGTTCAGTTTCATAGACTCACACAATGGCCTTTCAGAATCTTCATGCAGGGTTTTCCCTGCTACAGGCCTGGCCTCAATGACTGTCCTTAACTGTGGAACAAGGTTCAACAACCCTTTACTCATGTATCTTTTATGAGTCTAAAACCAGGAACACATGGATATAATTGCCAAGTTTGCCTGCCCCCTTGAGGTAGACAGGCTCCCTGCATTTGCAGAAGCTTTCCTTTGTTGATGTTTTCAGGAGCAGAAAATTCCTCAGTGCTTTGATTTTGTGTTAGAAGTTTAGCTGGGTGGGGTTTGCTTTGAGGGTGCTCCTTCCTTTATTCCACTTTGGATCAGTCTTTTCTTTAATCTTTTCATCTCTCTCAGTACACACCTAGGCTCCACTGTTAAATTTCCTGGTGCTTTCTCTTCATACTGAACATTTTGAATTTCTTTTTGACCTGCTTGTTCTTTTTCATTGTAAACCTGCATAGGTGTGATTTCTAATAATCACAAAACACAGACAATAAAGGTTGTCTTGAGATCTCTTCCACCAAGGAAATTAATCTAATACTTTTCAATAAAGCCTCAGACAGATTTTTAGGACTAGGGTGGAAAGCAGCCACCTTCTATCCCAAATATCACACATATTTTCATTTGACTATTCAATTTTTTTGCATGGCAGTTTTTTTCTTGTTCTTTAATTTTTGCATTTCTTTATACATTTCAAGTATTCATATGCTTCAACAATTGCTCTCCATCTTATAGACTGCTTCTTTATTTGATAATGTCTTTAAATGTTGACATATATTTTGTAATTACATTTTCATTTATACCCATCAAATATTTTGAGATTTTGTTTACTTTTTATTATGTCTTTTCTGATTTTGGTATTATATATGACAACCTTTTCCTCAGATCATAACAAGATGCCATCTTGTACTTTTGTTCCCCATAGCCATGATAACTATAGCAAAACAATATAGTGATACCCAGGTCTGTATGTAGTAATGGTAATAGAACACACTGATACTACCTAGGAAGGGTCAGGAGTCCCTTGCCTTGAGTTCCTGATACTCAAGCTTCAATTCTACCAGCTTCAAGAGATCTAGGGATATTCTAGACTATATGCAGAAAATGAAGGGATTAAAAGTGGAATTTGATGTGGATTACATCCATGAGAGGGTGGAACATTGTGGTGATGCAACTGTTTAAGAGTCACCCACATTCCTGTAATCAGTATTCTATAGGAATGCCCAATAAGCACATTGTTCTCAAGTTGGACTTGAGAAGAAATTGTCTCTATTTGGTACACCAGGAAATTAGAGATTCATTTGTATCACCTCACAAAGTGTCAACACAGCAGGTATCAGGATAATACTGTCTTCACAAAATTAACTTAGTGGTGTCCCTTCCTTTTCTAGGTGTAGAACACTTAAAAAGTTTAGGTGTTACATTTGCTTCAGAATTTTGTAAAATTCAGCAAAAAGTTTCCCTGATCATTTGAGAAATTAAATAAAGAGTTATAACAATTGCAAATATTGTGCACAAAATCTTGAAAGTGTCCTAATTTTATAAATAATCATGACAAGGTATAATAAAGCTCACAGAATTCTAGTCAAAATGACAATGGCAGATTTTGACTATAATATTTTATTTAGATGTTCTCCAGATTAAAAATTACCAAATAAATTTCAGAACTAAATTGCTCAATAGGTCATTTATATTAAACATGTGTCTTTGCTCCTAATTGAGTTTTGCATATTTACACCTTTTATTTTGGGACATATTTCTAATACACATTTTGTGATATCAGTTCACAGTAATTCAGCCAGTTAAATAGCCAAAACAGACTCAATAAAAACCACTGCTCTTATCTGGCATCAACATTCACAATGACTCAAAGTATAAGGCGAACCTCTGAAATATATTATATATTTTATATTTTATATTTATCCAATTACTTGGGGAAATTCCATCTATTATGGGTGCCTTCTTTCAATCTGGAACCAGTCAGATACAAGGTAAACTATCAGATTAAATTTCAAAAGAATGATTTTTTTTCTGTTCAGTTTCAACACAATAGGGAAGATTTTAGCAATGACCCTCTTCCCCCAAAAGTTAATGCAAATGTAGCTCAGAATCCATGAATTAAATAGCTTAAGTGGTATACCCATCTTTCATTATCCAATTAGTCCTTAGTACATTATAATTCCTATTGAAACAGGACCAAATATCTATTCACCCCAGATAAAACAATGATGTAGACCAAAACCATGGTTCTCTCCAAATACAGCTTCATTAATTGATGAGTTTTCTGGAGTGACTTAAGGACCATAGATGAAGGATTATTTATAAAAACTTGGGCTAATCAAAAGAAGCTGTGTCTTCAAAAAGCTTTTGAAGTGGGTCTCAAATCCAATTAGAAAGCAGTTGGTTGTACCCATACCTGCCATACCACTATTATACCAGTAGTCACATCTTACTTGGCACAACCTGAATTACATCTCCCAAGACTATATGTTATCACTTCATCTTAGTTTTAGCCTGGTGTTTTCCATATGCTGGAACCAAAGTGTGACATCTTCAGCAAGCTTTGGCATGGAACCAAGAACAACAGACTTAATGGCTTTTGGGACAACAAATCATAATACAAAGAACCATCCTACCCCTGCACTGGGATTTAATCTAATCAGCTTATAGTTTGGGAGAATATCTTTTTCCATCTATTAAGGATGCCGTCTTTTAAGCTTTTTAGCTGATATTTTCATAACACTTCCCAATTGTATTCCAAATCTTTAACTCAAGGGTTAATGTTATATAATGAAAGTTTCTTTAGATGGGCTGTGTAAAACCTCTGAAGACCCACTGCCATAAATTCCAAGAAAGTTCACATTGGTCTTAGGATTTAGCATCTAAAAGGATATTAAATTAAACATCATCAAATTACCAAGTTCCAGTAACAGCATTAATATACCATAATATTTGTATACGTTGTTTTGTCAAAGAAGCAGTATTAAATACAACAACATGGATAGAGGACAGGACATCAGATGCCTGTAACTTACTGTCTCCTTAGATATCCTTCTTCCTCATCCTGTAGTAGTGACTTTGGCATACCAACATGAGGATCTCAAATTTCCATAGGGCCTGAGAAAGCTTGAGAATAAAAAAAAGAGGATATGGCTCCTTTAAGTGCTTCTGCAGCTGGGAGTCCATGAGAAGCTAGTATGTTAAGTAGGAACAACAACAACAATGACAACAAAAACTAAGTAAAAATGCCTGCCACAGCACAAGCATCAGCATTCTAGGGCTCTACGAAGACTGAATGTAGTTCTTGTTCACCTACCTTGGACCAGGCCTGTGTTTTAGTTTATGATTGACAACCTGAGAAATGAGTGGAGTCTGCCACCAAAGCCATGGTTGGAGGTCCTAAGCTTCTCCACTTCACAAGTTTTTTGTTCATGCAGACAAAAAAGGCTAAAAAATATATAGCAAAAGAAGTCCAGATGGAAAAACCTCTAAATAGATTACAGTGTGTTTAACAATGTGCATAGGCTTAAGAAAAGAAAAAAGGGTATAGTCAGAGAAAAAATGAATAGTTAAAAAATAATAAAGTCTTTAAAGAGAAAGTAAAAGTAATATAAAAGAAAAAAGCCAAGTAAGATGGGAAATACACAGGGAGTCTGGATCCTGTATATTATTGACTTGATTTTGAAGTTTTTGATTGTTGATAAGCAAACAACAGCTGCTAAGAGACATGGGATTGTGAATTGGACTGCTAAATTGAACCAATCTAGATACTTCAGTAACGTCTTAACTTTAAAGTGGAATTAAAATATATTTGTCAAATGGAAATCAAAAATGCTTTGGAGAAAAGTTTTTGCTTTTGTTCCCACAGGACAGGAGAGGTTGTGGATTTTTTTTCAGGAGTAATATGGATCAAGTTTAATCAAAAGAGACCTCCTGAATCTTGACAGGTGATGATATCTATCAACAAAGGTTATAGTTGGTCTTCCCAGGACTTGGCCATTATCTCAAATTTTCTCAGGGACGCTACAGATACTTTGTCCACAGACAGCAGGAAGCAGTTTGGAGAACATGATGCCCACATTCAGAAGAGGGATGTGGGAGGCTTTTGGTTAATTTGTGGGTTATGGATGTTTGTTATCAACTAGGGGAATATAGTATATTGATACAAATTTAAAGTTATTTTTGTTTATATATATATATATATATGTATGTATGTATGTATTATACCTATGCAGTTCACTTAAAAATGTATGAGAAATTCTAGTTTTTGAAAGGCATTATTATAAACCATTTAGAATAATCAAGAAACATAGGTTATTAGTTCATCATTTATAATAATCAAGTTTATTGGTATGTTAGGTATGTTTTCAAGATCAAAAGACATATATTTTAGCTAGGTAAAGGACTTTCAAACACTTCAAAGATCTACAGAATATGGCATTTAAAATGTTTATTTAACCTAAGGTTTTTTGTGACAGTGAGACACATCTGCTCCTGACAGCACCAATTTACTTCAGAGATTATGGGCCTTGATCAAACTCCTTGTGGAGTTTTCTTTCCTTGTGGCAAGGTAAGCCACGGGGCAAAGAAACTGCTCTTGCCTTTGTCTGTTGACAATGTGGTGTGAAGACTGGACATGCAGAACGCACAGGAAAAAGACTGTTAAACTTTGCCAAAACAAGGCAAGACAGTCTTCAAAATTCCTGCTTCATAGAAGAGTCTGCCATGTATTCTGCAGGACACAGAAGAAAGTGACTGATGAACTTTGCCAATAGAAGGCAGGATAATACTTCAAATTTCCTGCTTCACTGAAAGGTCTGGCCACACACGATGGGCCTGTAGACTGAAAATGGATGCCCAAATCTTGCAGAGGAATTTTGGGTGACTGTCTAGGCAGTCATATGTCTTTGTAACTTCTAGAGTTTTGGGAAGTTGTCTGCAATGCACTTTTCGTTTACTTAAATAACATTATATCCTTTTAGGGCCTTTGATGAAATTGAAGACTAGATAGTTATAATTGTGGTTTTCATTAGATATGACAGAAAATAAATTAGGTATAAAATTTTGGATTTAATAAGATAGGATAGATTATGGGGTGTTTTCTTTAAATTTACCAGACACAAATGAATTGGAATTCAGTACACTGTGAATGTAATCTTTACTTGGTAATTGTTCTTATTGTGTACAGTCAGTAAGATGTCAAAGTTAAAACTTTTCATTTTTGTTTAGAAAATAAGGGGGGAAATGTTGGGGAATACTATTTTAAAGTGTGTTGGTGTTTTCCCTACTGCTTTTGTTAACAATTCAAAGATGTATTTGATTAAATAAAATTAACCTTTGAGAAGGAGGCTGAGTCAGCAAGTAGCTGACAGAAAGTTGGTAAGGAGGAACCATGTGTAGCAAAGGTTTTTTAAGTGGGGGCTAAGAGAAGGACGCTGGGTTTTTTGGAAGACACCAGCAAAGGGAAGACGTTAGCTACTTGCTACTCAGCCACTCTGAGTGAGCAGAATTCCACCTAAACCATTGAATCCTGAGTTCTTTAGATTTAGATAAAGTGTCCCTTAGTAGATTTGAAAGAGTTGGTGCCTGAGGGAACAGAATTGCCTCAGGCTGCGGTCCTTGCAGCCAAGTGCTGCTGGTAGCAGTAGAGTTGCAATCTGCTTAAGGGGCAGCCACTGTAGATGATAAAAACAGATAACAACACTAACTGCATGTCTAAAGGGCTTCAAGAGGCTGGCTTTTACAACTTGGCATGGCTCATGGCTAAGATGTGACAAAGATATTTAACTGTTTACTAAATCTCCTGTTTGAGCTGGCTTCCTGGATCTTACAAACTCCAAGCCTATAAAATAGCAATCAGCTCTCTATTAGCTATACCTGGCTGTTGAAAGCATTCAAGCTTAGATAAACAATCTCTGCTCCCACTATAATTATTTTTGAAGCATGATTATTTATACCTAAAAATTTCATTTATTATTTGTTTATTTATTTATTTCCCATATTTCTCTTCCATTCACTCTTTCCACATGCTTTTGTCAACTGTTGATTGTACTTGAGTTTTTGAAATATTCACAGCCACAGCACTTGGTTTTATATCAACATTTTTTTCCCATAGATATTCTGGCTTAACACAAATCTTACCAGCTTGATTTTCAGCCATCTAGAGAGACTCCATCTTCTGATTTCTCATTTTTTGTTTGCTCTTTACCAATGTAACAACTTATAAACCAAATCTATATGCAACTTTAAATTATTCAGATTTATCAGAACCTCCCCAATATTGTAAAAAACATGTCCTATAATAGGCCTAAGAAAAACCACAAAATTCCCCAACCAACTCCAAGATCCCTACTGAATTATTTCTCTTAACTCTCTTATTAAAAATGTTACAGAAAAATCTGATGAACATCACATATTGCACCTCAAATTTTCAGGCCTCTCAGTGTTAGCTATTTTTCTATGTCTTCCAGAACCTACAGTTCACAGGAAGTTGAGTTGGTTATAACCAGTTGTCTCCAGTGACTCATGTAAGCTATGGAAGGGATAACTTCTATCCATCTATTGCTCCAGATTATGCAACCTTTGTCTCAAGGGGGGGATATTTATAAATAGTCATATTATTCATTTTATACACTTATGTTACACTTTAATATCATCAGCATCATACCTCAGAGACCCATGAGACATAATTTGAAGGGTTCTTTCCATTTTGTTATAATTTAAAAGTCTTTTCTAGTTCGGGTCGTTTAGAGATAGAGACTTCTCTGATCATCATAGCTTCCTTTATTAGACCATTATTTGGCCCTGTATGCATGATCAGAGTCATGGAATTTTTCCTTCCCCTCTATTAAATATCAGTCCTGAATGATAGTTTTTATCATTTTTATATTGCGTCTCCCTTCACATTGTATGATTTCTCCTATAAGCTCCAAGGTTTTGGAACCCAGGAAAAGCTTTTAGCAGAACTCTAATTTGTAGTCTCTTTCATTGGCATTTCACTCCATGTAGAAATCTCACTCTCATTCCATGCTTCTTTTTCCTACATTTCTTGCCAAAATCATAGACTGCTGTAGAGGATAATGCTCCTATGTCTTTTTCCCCATTGCCCCAAAAATGTGCAGAAATTCCTTCTGGGAAAATAGTGGAGTCTTAGCTGCCTCTCTTATTGCTCACAGCAAACACAGCACAACTGCTGTCATGGCTTGCTTATAAACCCAGTTTATATGTGCTGTTCTCTGGGATTGTCACATACTCTGTGGCCTATGAACTATTTGCATTGTTGGACTTACATAGCAGATCACCTCATATCTCTACCATGATGTCTGACCCTCAGACAAATTTTTATGTGTCTAATCACCTGTAGTATAGTACCTGGTACTGCCAGGTACTGATATCAAGGAGTCACACCATTCCATACTACATAGAGTGGGTCATATAAAGATTTCCCATTCCCCCTGCAATATTCCATCCTCAGTTGCATGTTATTATTCATTACAGGCACTGTCCAATTGCTCTTCCCAACTCATCTTTGGTTCTGTCCATCCCCACATTGAATGACTTTCCTAGTGAGACATGAACAAGCATATATTCATGCAGATAAAAGACCAAAGCAATTTCTTGCTTGTTGAAACAATAAATATACTGCGAATTCTTTATAAAGTAAGGGTGAGAAATTATTAAAAGGAGCAAACTTGAAAAATCAGCTATCTCAGTTAAAACTCTACTGCAGCCAGGATGAAACTTCCCAAAAGCTGTGTCCTTAGAGCTGAGCCCACATTTCAGATCCTCTGAAGACTCTCCTGCACAAAGTGTTTCCTGCTTTCATATCTTTTATGGGGACTCCATAAGTCTACTATCTTTATGAGTTCCTGAGTCTTGTAAACTTCATGAACTTCCTTATATTTGTAAGTTTTCTTAGCTTTCTGAGTTTTACACTATACAGTAGATAATTTTCAAGACAAATATAGGAAATCCTAAGTATTACACTGTTTTCAACTTTAATAGACAACTGAATGGGTCAGATATTGTTTGATGTCTATATTTTATGGTTAAGGAATTCCTTTAATTAATTTTCATCAATATGATGAGAAATTAATTTGTATGCATAACTTGTCTGTTGCTGTGATAAAACAATATGAACATAGATTACAGTTCCAGATCTTTATTCTACACCAGCTGGAGATTCATGACAGCATGTGACCAAACAGGAAACTGACTAGAACAGGAAACAGAGAGATCATTGCTTCAATGATAAATATGAACTAGAAGTTTCAGGAACTTCCATTAGAGTAAACTGGAAGTTGAGCAAGGCTATAAACTATCAAAGTCTATTTACAGTAATGTACTACTTTGTGCAAGGCCACACAACTTTCCCAAACAGTGTTGCTAACTAGGGGCCAAGTGTTCAAATATCTGCTCCTATGAGAAACATACTACCACAGGATCGTTTTTGATGAGTATCATGTTATCAAACATGTCATAGGCATTATTAACTTCCTCATGTATATTTCTCATTGAAGAAAAGAAGCCCAGGTTCTTTTTATCTCACATTACTAGCTCCTTGGTATGTGTTTCCTAGATTTTCTATGGATAGAAATTGAATCATAGAAAATTGTTCCATAGATGTTAATTCAACCATATTCCTTTTAAGAGATATTTTCATCTCATCTTGCTGATTGTATTTTCCCCATAATCAACAACGATTGGAACTTTTGTACATGTGTTTACAAGAGAGAAATGAAATGGGAAGATATTTAGTTTTTCTATGTCCAGTATTTTCCATTGTTCTATTATTTTCCAAAGCTATCAACTTGCTGGGGGAATGTGACTATTAGTAGAAGGTATTATTCAGTAGAATTTTTACACAATTTGGCTTCAGTAGAAGTAGCTTTGTTATCATGCAAAGAACCTGTGGCTATTGGAGTGGGGAGTGCAATCCAAACAACATTGTGTGCTGGGGAGGTGAGACATGGGTACTAAGAAATCTTACCTTCCCTGATGATTCCAGTCACTGGAATATATTCCACACTTGTTATACATAGCAAGCTTAACTCCTATTCACAGATATGAAGAGGACCAAATTCAAAAGTTCCTGTTCTACCTATTTGAAATATTTGAGAGGAAGATGCCTCTTAAAATAACTCACTCTCGCAGTGCCAGTGAGCACGCTGGAAATGGCAGGGATTCCTTTCAAGAAAGTGCTCGTTTGCTGCTGAAGCCATAGGTTTTTGTTTTAAATTGCCAGAATATCAATGTCCTTAATAATGTAGCCAGTTATCCCTGTTTATTAATGACTCACTGAAGGAGACCTCATCTTTCTGCACTACATTATCAGGTACATATTAGAGTTGTTTATCATATTAATCTAAATTCCAAAATTTCTGGTGTTCACCATTAGAGTTTTGTCTGTTTCCATATCAGTCACCTTTCCACATCAATCAATTACCACAGCAATGAAACTGTAGTTTGTCTTTTTTTTTTTTATGAATCTTGTGAAAGTAAAGGAATATGCTGGCTATCTCTAATTTTCTATCTTGTCCTCTTTCATATAAACACTTTTCCTATAATCTCTTTCCCTCCTCTATCCATTAACAAGGCCCTTCTCTAATAATATATTTCCTATATTCATTTTATATTTTTAGTTCCTATATAAGAGAGAAAAAATGATAATACTTAGCTTTCCTTGTCTGGCTAAGTTTATATGAAATAATGATTTCCAATTCCAAACCTGTTTCCACTTAATAATGCATTGTCAAATGTATATACTATATATATATATTTCAATCCAGAAATCTCTTAAAACTATGCTAGACAAGTTCCATATCTTATTACTATGAGTACTGGTGAAGTATAAATTGATATTCATTTCTTGATTGTGTAGGAGATTACCTCATTCCTTTTGGATTTAAACATGGGAATAATACATGTGGATCTTGTGTTTGGTATAGTTTAAGACTTTGAAGCATCTCCAGACATCCAGAGTGGCTTTACTAATTTACATTCACACCAGCAATGTATGAGAGTTTCATTTTCATCACACTCTCCCTAGCATTTGTTATCTGTCTGGTTTTTAATAACAGCTATTCTAACTGGACTGAGATAGAACTTCAATTAAGTTTTGATTTGCATTTCCTCTGTGAGTAAAGATATTTAACATATTTTTTCATAAATTTACTGGCCATTTATTCTTGTGAGAATGATCAGTTCAGAGTATCAGTCCATGTATTTATTAGAACAATTGTTCTTTTGTTATTGAGTTTGTGAGTTCTATCTATAGTCTACAAATTAATGACATATTAGATGGCTCACATTATATCCTATTATGCTGGTCATTTATCCACATGGTTGTTTAATTTTTAGTGCTGAGTCTTTTTTGACTTGTAAATTCTTTATTTTGAAACCTCATCTGTGGGAGTTCTGTTTAAGATCTGTATCTGTACCCTATAAGATTTTATATTATAGTTTGAGATGTCAATTCTTGCATTTGGGACCTTGATTTCCTTTAATTAACTCTGTACAGGATGAAGACACTCTTGTTTCGGTTATCTGCAAATGATTATCCACGTACCTATGTAAACGGAGACTTTTCTGTCACACCCTGTCCCTCAGCTGCTTTTAAAATAATCACCCAGAGGCTTAATATTAATTAAAAACCATCTGGTCTATGGCTTAGGCTTGTTACTAACTAGCTCTTACAACTTAAATTAACCCATTCCTATTAATCTATATTTTACTACATGGCTTCATGGTGTTAACTATACTCTAGTGCATCATGCTACTTCTGTGGTTTGCTGGCACCTGACTCTGCCATCCTCCCTGTACCTCTGCTTGGATTTCCTGCCTGGCTCTATCCTGCCTTGCTATAGGCCAAAGCAGCTTCTTTGTTAACCAATGGTAATAAAACATAATCACAGTATACAGAGGGATTATCCCACAGCACACCTAAGTGCCATTCTGAAAGAGGCTGCCTTTTCCACAATGCATGTTTTCCACACCTTTGTTGAGAATCAGAAGATGCTACATGTATGGGTGCATTTCTTTGTCAACATGCTCAATAGTGTTAGGAAAATTCAGTGCTGGTCTTTAGCCTAGAATTCTATTGGCTACCTGAGTTCTTTGTTTCCGTATGAATTTTAAGACTCCTTAAGCTAGTAAAGTTAAGAATATCACTGAGATATTTATAAGGGTTGTGTTGAGTCTCTTCAGTGACTTTGATTTCATGTTATTTCAGTATGATTAATTTTTCCAATCAATGAATATGAGAAACTTCTCTATCTGTGTCACCTTCATTCTTTTCTTAAGTCTTTTGTATTTTCTTTTCATTTTAGAGAACTTTTGCTAGTTGCTGTGTTTTATTTTTAGGCATTTTAAGTCATGTGTGACTATCATTATTTCCATGAATTCATTCTTAATGAGTTAACTATTAGTTTATAAAAGAGTTACTTGTTTTAGTACATTGATTTTTCCATTCTGTTAATTTGCTGAAGTTGTGTGACCAAGACATTCTGAATCTTATGAAAATTCCTTTAGGAATCTATAAGTAAATAGTCATGTAATCTGTAAAAGGATATAACTGAACTTCCAATCTTGTTTTTGGCATGTCCTTTGTTTCTCGTTATGTCCCTATTATACTTGAAAAGAACTGCATGTGCATATTAAGTACAGTGATGAGCATAGACAGATGTTCCTGTCTCAAGCTAGAGCAAACTCAGTATCTGTCTGTTTAGTCAATGATAGCTATGCATTTGTTTTGTTCAAACTTTATGCTGTTGAGTACCATCTTTACAAAATTTTTTCAGAACCTTTTTTCATGAAAGATGTTAATTTTGTCAAAGGTCTTTTATCCATTTACGAGATGATTTACAGATTTTTGTTCTTGATTTTACTCTGATGCTTTACTGCATTTTGGTTCTTTACAATGAAACAAGTTTGATCATGTGATATGAAGTTTTTATCATATTGTTTAATTCAATTTGCATTTTATTTTAAAAACAACCATTTAAAATTATGATCCATTTTCAAGAAAATTGGTTGGCGGCTTATGTTTTTGGTGTATCCATGTCTAATTTGGTAACAGAGTAATATTGATTTTTAAACTTTTTTGATATTAATATAATTACATTTCTTCCTTCTCTTTCCTCCCTCCAAACCTTCTCATATACCCCTCCTTGATTTCTTTTAAATTAATGGCCTCTTTTTTCATTAATTGTTATTATATACATATCCATACATCTATCTATGCCTATATCATCAAAATCTATATTTATACTCTACATATACTCCTCAGTACAAACTGCTTTGTCTGTATAATGTTATACTCATATGTGTATAGTCAGAGTCAGCCATTTGGATATTGTGTAATACTTTTGTGTGCTCTTCCCTAAGAGAGACTATTTCTCTCCCTTTGAGCATTTTGCCTGTCGTTTTTTTTATTAGGGTAGAGGCCTTGTGATCTTTCACTCATTGACTCTAGAATTTCTATCAGTGTTGGTGAGACATTACGGATGTAGCTTCTGACGATCTTAGAAGGCACAATCATACGGACTGTACAGATTGAGCTTCACATGACTCCTTTCCTCTCTGTTATAAAATAGTCACTATAGAAATTGGACAAAGGCCTATAAATTTTGTAACTTTATCTAGTCCTGTAATTGACTTTCTTAAGAGATATTTTATTGGCATTTCAGTTGCATTGACTTTTCTTATACTATTAATGTTTTTTCTCCTGATTAACTTTTGAGAGAAAAATTTCTGGAAATGTTTACATTTATAACAAATATTCCAATTTTTGTTTTAAAATTTCTTTGAAAATATTTACTAATGTCTCCATGGATTTCAGTAGTTTTTGTAAAAATCTTTATTCTTTATTGTAACTAATTTTATTTATTTGGGTATTTTTCTGTTATTGAATGGTGAAGAAGGGTCCACCAATATTGGTTATCTTTTAAAAGACACAAAGGTTTGTTTCCTTCATATTTCTCATTGTTTTCTGAGTGTCTTTCATTAATTTTGTGTAGTATGTATTTGAAATTCTAATTTAAATTGTCACTTTTTTTGATTGATAAAGAATGTGATTTGTTAAATTATTACCACACTTTCATGTGGGTATTTTCTATCTCAGTGGTAAGATGCCTACAGTTCCATTCAATATGCAAAATTGATTTTCTCTCCTCTGTCTGTGTGTCATGATCTGTAGCACACATCAAAGCCAATTTTAGAGAAGCCAAACTGCCATGTGGGAAATTCACATCACACAATCAAGTATCTTGATTTGTCTTGACTGGCAGAAGATTACAGGGTTCACGAATAGAACAATGAGTGTGCAGATCCTTAGACGCATAGACCTTCAGTTCTCTTTACGCAGCGATAAATTTACCTGGTTCTTCATTGTTTCCCCACCATAACTATAACAATTTACAATTGACCTCCTTCTGTTTTTGGATGGTTCTCTCACAACACTGTGACAGTCACAGAGCAACTAATGTTGGGATTATCTTATGACATTCAGGGTGGGGCATTTCTAACATTCACAGTGAAAAGCTGGTAATTGTCCTTCAAAGGGCTGAAATGATTGACATCATTAGGCAGTTTGTGAGTCTAAAATCCCAGTGGTGTCTGCTGAGTAGCCTTATTCTGTTGCTGCCAAAAGCTCCTGTTGTGCTTTCCAGTTGAAGTCACTTTTAAATCATCTGATTAGTCAGATCATAAGGCTCCAGTGGGAAATCCTGGACCATAAACCTTTGTGAAACATTTAATGCCTGCTTCTGCTCAAAGTTATATTCAAATTCTCATTTCCTTCTGCTGTATTTTGAAATAGAGACCAGTATTTATTCCTTCAAGGACAAGGGGATGTTGTCCAAACTTAAACAGTCCTGCAGGCCCCATACTTTCAGTTTAGTAGATAGGCCAGTAAGAAACAAAAAAAAATGAAGCTATGAAATTTACAGGTAAATAGATATAACTAGAACTATAAACTGCATGAAGTAATCCAGGAATAGAAAGAAAATGCTCCATATTTTCTCACATATGTACAACCTTATTTCAAAGCTATAGTTTAACTAAGTGTTCTTGTAGAATTTAGACTTCTAGAAAGATGGTATTGAGAGGGAAATCCATGAAAAGAGCATAATACTAATAGGTAATGTAGAGAGAAGAAATACTGGAAGTGGGTGTGTTTAAACAGAGAGGGTATGGAGGTCAGGGAGTAGAGGGGCCAGTGGAGATGGTTAATCACACAAAAGAGGAATGAAGGGCCATATTTAAACTTTTTCTCCTGTAAATCAAATCAAAACATAATTTATTTAAGTATTATAAAAGAGTTGGGTAGAAGATAACCTCCATGGCTGAACAAAACTCAGCCTAGAAGCTATAGGTTATTAACCAAAAAAATTCAGTGCCAAGAGTGAGGTACATACTTACAGCTTACTGACCAGGGAGGCACTATAGTTCACCCATACAATACAATCCCTTGATATTCCTCTTGGATTCTTACCACAACTAGGTAATACAACACTATTGTTGAAGACATCATATTTCTTGGTGGTTATAGAGAAAGCAGCCTGGATCTGAGCCATAACCTTCCTCACTACCTCAGACTGACACAGTACTGGAAGGTGCTATGCAGACTGCCGAGGAAGAGAAAACATCAAGTCTCACCCAGCTGTGAACACTGCCAACTGTTATACACAGTACTAGAAGGTGTTATGTAGACTGCCGGGGAAGAGAAAGCATTGTAGTCTCACCCCACTGTGAACCTTATCGACTATTATACCAGCCTGCCAGTCAAGTGCTTATTTGTGCAATACTTTTTGTGTATCACTGTTGCATGGGGATAACCATCTACTCTGCTTGGATTTGACCACCACTACCACTCCACAAGGAAGGAATTCTTATCTGATATTATAAACCACACCAAATGCCATGGAAGGAAGGCCATAGGTTTTAGGGGAAGATTTAATTACAATGCTTAGCTAAATTTATATGACATCAATTTTTCTTCACAATAGTTGTGTATGTATTTGCTCACAGGCAATTATCATTTTCAGCCTTAATCAGAGAAGTCTCCCTTTCCAGTGAGCTGAGGTGAGTGCAGAGACTTATGGCTGCACAAGGTGCCAAAAATAAGTGACAGGGAAACTTGGGTACTCAGCCCTAACAAAGATGGGGCTCCAAAGCTAAAGATAACTGTGGCATCAGAAGGGATGTCAGGGCCAAAATACAAGGTGAAGGGCTGCAAAAAATGTCATATTCTGGGCAAAACATCAGCCATTGCAATCATGAGTGAACCAGGTGTGCAAAAGAATGAGTCTATCAAATCAGCCATAGATCACTGAGGAGTTCATCCTCCTAACCCACACTGCTGAACTATTTCCTATAGGTTCAGAGAAAGTGTAAGTCATTGCCTTCATTCACTTCTATACCTACTGGTGATCCCAAGAAGTCCAAACCCAGTGGTCACACAATAGCCCTGATTGTATTAAATGGGCCAAAAAACCAAGCTAAAGGTCCTCAGTCTGGGAAAGGAAGAGGTAAAAGGAGGACTGAAATGAGTGGGAAGGAGATAAGAGAGGACACAGAGAGAAAGTAACTAGAATGGATCATATCCAAGTATAAAATTATCATTGAACTAAAAGAGGAAATAATAATAATTTAATCTTTCAGACTTTGTGGCATAGAGTTGGTAACATGGTTCTGGCTTCTTTTCAGAAGTTTGGTTAGGCCTTGGATTTGACTGGTTTTAAGTTTTGGTCATTGTTTGTATGAACATTTTTCTTGCACTTTGGACTGTGCTGTTAAAGGAAGTGTGTGTAGCCACTGAAGTATATTAACTTATTTGAATTTCAGTACACACAACTACCGTAGCAGGGGGTTTAGACAGTGCACTGGCAAATTTACTCTGTGAATAGACAGTTGAAATATCCAGTACTTATCCTCAAAATGCAAAGTCTACTTTCTCAGACTATAAGAAGAGCAATTTTGGATTGTAAAGACTTTATCAGTTTGGTCTCTGTTTACTGCATATGTGAATAATTATTAGTGTTTTTACTTTCTATTGATCATTTGGAAAAAATGTCATCCTGACAGATGCATTGAAAAGGAAACAATGCAAATCATTTATCTTGCATCAAAAAAAAAATTCTCAATGTATATTGATAGCTTGTGGTAAGGTCCTGTGCTGTTGTTCCCTTGTGGGAGGGGGCCAATTAGGCACACAGTCAACAACACAGACTCTGGGAGAATGTTGAAACAACAAGCTCAGTTTATTCAGAAAGAGATAAGCCTTATTATATACCCTCCATGCCACCTTGCGGGAAGCGCTGATGCATATGCATCAGCTGGCATGGCATGGCTGCCTCTCCTTGGTTGAGGTCATCTCCAGATCATGTCTCAGCTGCTGTTTCTAAGGCCTTTAGGCAGACCCAGATTGGCTCTCAGAAAGTATCTTATTACTCTTTTGGGCCGGCTGGCCCTCAGGCCTGTTAGGGATGAGTCATCCCACATATCCACTCCTTTTTATTATTGTTTGGGACATGCTCAGTGGGAACTAGGGTGCATTGCCCTAGCCTTGTTGACCCCACCTCAGGAGAGCTCAGCATAATGGACTGTGCCTGTCTTAGATTGGCTTGCCAAACAAGCTCGTATCCATCATTGACTACCAGCCCTGGAAGAGCATCAATCCTGGAGAGTTGTCTGGGCCTTCTGTATCTCAGTGAGCCATACGTGTATTATCTCTGTAGGAGGACTTTGATCTAGGTGTCTGAGAGCCAATAAAACCTGTAGGGTCACCTTTGTGGCCACCTTCTGTTGGTGAGCCTGTTGTAAAAGACATTTGAACAAGAGAAGAATTAGTCAAAAATTCAGTCTCAAGGACATAGATGGGAACCTAGTCATATTTATTGTGCCAATCAAAGGCTTTCTGATGATGCATTAGCAACCTTGTAGGGGGTGAGACAATTGTTTTATATCTAGGGTCACATGCCAATAATAACATGACCTTTACTAATGCCACAGTAGCGGGTCAAATCATACATTACCCCTTTGAAGCTTCTTCTTTGGCCAATGTCTCTTGGTCTCTTGCTGGATGCACATCTCTAGAGGGTATCTATATCAGTGTGGTGGTATTCTGGGAGTCTGTGACATTGACTCTATGTCTAATTGGCTCCCTCCCCCAAAGAGAACAATAACACGGGATGCTGCCACAATAGTTTTCTAATCAATGTAAAATTTTACACAGCTTTGTGTTTATAATCTGTAGAGATGGAATATTCTGGAGATATCCTTTAGAATACCCACATATAAATAGCTGCAAATAATGTTTCTGATATTCTATATGAGGAGGAAAAAAAGAACACTCCATTTGTGTAAAATATTGCTCCAATTATATATCCAAATTATGGCATTACAATCATGCATATCTGCAGTCAGTTTCCAAATCACACATTTCCTCTGGCTTTACAAACCACTATGATATCTTCAAAGATCAATTTTGGAAAATATAATGCAAAAACTGAAAATGAGAACATATTTTTGGTACTAATACATAGCTAGAAGTTCCTCTGGTCCTGCCTGGGCCCTGCAGTACTGACTGGCTCTTACACTTAAACTCAGCCCATTTTTGTTAATCTATATGTCACCACATTTTCTGTATCTTTACCTGTGTAACATTACGTGCTGTTCCTTGGACGTGGGTTGGCATCTCCTGACTCAGCCTTCCTCTTCCCACAATTCTCCTCTTCTCCTCATCCTGCCTATATTTCCTGCCAGCCTACTGGCCAATCAGTGTTTTATTAAACCAGTTTACAAGAGCATTATCCCACAGCATTCCCCTTTTCTGTTTAATAAAGAAGGAAAGTTTTAACTTTAACATAGCAAAATTATATATAACAAAACAGTTATAAAGCAAGAATTACAGTTACAATATGTAGTCTATTTATATTTGACAAATTTAAAGAAAATATTCTATTTATTCAATATTTGTGAGACTAAGGTTTCATATCTAACATATCTTTTATCATAGCTAAGGAAAATTATAACTATCTGGTCTTCAACTACATCAAAGACCTCAGAAGGATACATTATTATCTAAGTAAACAGGAAGAGCATTGTAAGCAACTTCCAAAAATCTAGAATGACAGAGACAGCTGCCTGCCTGAACAGTCATCCAAAGTTCCTCTATAAAGTTGGGGCATCCAACTTCAGCCCGTAGGCCTAGTCTCTCAGTCATTTTTTTTTCCTCTGTGTCCTGTAGAATGTTTGGCAGTTTCTTCTGTGAAGCAGGAACTTGAAGGACCATCTTGCCTTGCAAAGTTCAATGGTCACCTTCCTCTGGCTCCTGCATGTCTAGTCAATACAACATTTTGTCAAGCAGTCCAGGCAAGAACAGTTTCTTGCACAAATGGTTATTTTTGCCAAGAAGAAGATAAACTCCTTATAGAGTGTCTTCAACACCCATCTTTTTCCTTGAAGTAAATGGGTGCTGCCAGGAGCAGACATATCTCAATGTCCAGAAAAGTCTAAGTTTTTAAAACATTTTAAATGCCATATTCTGTAGGTCTTTGAAGTGTTTGAAGATTACCTACCTAATCGAATTGTATCTATGTATACCTAGAAAGCTTAACTAACATGACTGTAAGTGTGATTATCATAGAAGACTAATTATTAATCTGCATTTCTTAATTATCCATTACAATATTAAATCAATTGCACAAACATAATACTTTAAACAAGAGTAGAAATATACATGCAGTATAACAAAATTAACTTTAAATTTGTTATAAACTAAAATCTATAGCAATGTAAAACATTTTAAACAAGTTGCTCTTTAAGAATATGCAAAAATATACACATTTATATATATATATATATATATATATATATATATACTATATTTTCATATCATATCCCTCCTTCTTCTTTTAGAAAGAGATTGACTATGACCAATAACAATTTGTAACCAACAACCTAAACAAAGACAAACATCCATAATCTATTTTTTTGGGAATGTGGATATAGTTTTTTTTATGCTACTTCCTACTGACAGAGGGTACTGAATTCTTATGGGGAACCTGAGAAAATTAAGAATTAAGGTCAAGTCCTGACTGAAATAGTCTGTGATGTTGCATTCTATGAGTCAGTTGTTTTGAAGCTGTTTTTGGATGTTGGATCATCTGACCCTCTCAGGGGGTCTTCCTTGGTCAAACCATATTAGCCTGGAAGCAATCTACAGGTTCTCATCTTCTGTGGAAACAAAAGCAGAACCTTTTTTCCAAAGCAACATATCCTTAGACATAAATTTTGAAATGAAAATATCTTTTAAAAATATATATATATATATTGATTTAACTCAGCAGCTTTTACAATCAAATGTCTTTCTATGGTTAAATCCCAAAGACAACACAATTCAGATTCTCTGTGTGATACCGATCTTTATGTGGCTTATTTTTATATTACTTTTACTGTCTCTTTAAAGACTTTATTTTTTTAATTATTTCTTTATATAACTGTCTGTATTCCTTTTCCTCTCTCTTCCAAGCCTACATACATTTTTACATATCCTGTAAACCATTTAGAGGTTTATTTAATCTGAATCTGACTTATTGTGAATCTATTGTTTTAAACTGCAGCATGACTAGGACTGAAATAGCAGCTTTGGCTGCTGGCTCTGCCCATCTCAGTTTTTCAACATGGCAGAACTACATTTACAGCCAGCTCTGGGAACCATGCTGAACACCAACTCAGGGAAGCAGTAGGTCTATGCTTCCATTAAAGCAGCATGTAGCCCAGAAACCTTTTTTTTTTTTTTTTTTTTTAAATCTCTACTAGCAAAGTCTAAATCCATCATGCAGCATGTGTGGCTTGGAGACACCTCTGTGTACTGTGGCGGGAATCTGCCATACTGCAGGTCAAGCCCACATGCCAATGGGAACCAGTCGTACTATAGCTCATGGCTTGCCTGAGAGACACAACTAGGAAGCTGTTTTTAGCTCTCTTTTAGAATCTTATTTTTTTAACGCTTTCTCAGGTTTTAGGTGGAAACTCTTGCCCCATATCTTGGTGCATTTATAGTTGAAATTTTCCTGTGTCCCACCCAGTCCATACATGCTCAGACCCAACTGTAAACACACAGAGGCTTATATTAATTAAAACTGCTCTTTTGTTTTTTTGGTGTTTTGTTTTGTTTTTCAAGACAGGGTTCCTCTGTGTAGCTTTGCACCTTTTCTGAAACTTACTCTGTAGCCCAGGCTGGCTTTGAACTCAGAGAGATCCTCCTGCCTCTGCCTCCCAAGTGCGGGGATTAAAGACATGTGCCAACACTGACTGGTGCTGTTTTCCAAGTTTTGATGTGAAGAATTTTAAGAACTTATCAGGCTGCGAAAGAAGTCAGAGAAACATCACCCTTTACAACAGCCACAAATAATATAAAATACCTTGGAATAACACTAACTAAACAAGTGAAGGACCTTTTTGATAAGAACTTTAACTCTCTAAAGAAAGAAATTGAAGAAGATATGAGAAAATGGAAGGATCTGCCATGCTCATGGATAGGTAGGATTAACATAGTAAAAATGGCAATCTTACCAAAAGCAATCTACAGATTCAATGCAACCCCCATCAAAATACCAACATAATTCTTCACAGACTTGGAAAGAAAAATACTCAACTTCATATGGAAAAACAAAAGACCCAGGATAGCTAAAAGAATCCTGTATAATAAAGCAACCTCTGGAGGCATCACCATCCCTGACCTCAAACTCTACTATAGAGCTATAGTAATAAAAACAGCTTGGTACTGGTATAAAAACCGACATATGGACCAATGGAATCTAATTGAAGGCCCTGACATTAATCCACACACACATGAATACCTGATTTTTGACAAAGAAGCCAAAACTATACAATGGAAAAAAGAAAGTATCTTCAACAAATGGTGCTGGCATAACTGGATGTCTATAAGTAAAAGATTACAAATAGATCCATATCTGTCACCATGCACAAACCTCAAGTCCAAGTGGATCAAAGACCTCAACATAAATCCAGTTACACTAAACTTGATAGAAGAGAAAGTAGGAAGTACTCTTGAATGCATTGGCACAGGAGATCACTTCCTAAATAAAACACCAGCATCACAGACACTGAGCACAACAATTAATAAATGGGACCTTTCTTGAAACTGAGAAGCTTTTGTAGGGCAAAAGACACAGTCAATAAGACAAAAAGATAGCCTACAGAATGGGAAAAGATCTTCACCAACCCCACATCTGACAGAGGACTGATCTCCAAAGTATATAAAGAACTCAAGAAACTAGACATCAAAATACTGAACAATCCAATTTAAAAAATGGGCTGAAGAGCTAAACAGAGAATTCTCAAAAGAAGAATCACAAATGGCTGAAAGACACTTAAAAAAATGCTCAACATCCTTAATCATCAGAGAAATGCAAATCAAAATGACTCAGAGACACCATCTTACACCTGTCAGAATGGCTATGATCAAAAACACTAATGACAGTCTATGTTGGAGAGGATGTGGAGCAAAGAGAACACTCCTCCACTGTTGGTGGGAATGCAAACTTGTACAAGCACTGTGGAAATCAGTATGGCAGTTTCTCAGAAAATTGGGAATCGATCTTCCTCAAGACCAGCCATACCACTCTTGGGCATATATCCAAGGAATGCTCAATCATATCACAAGGACACATACTCAACTGTGTTCATAGCAGCATGAACAGGTTCATAATAGCCAGATCCTGGAAACAACCTAGATGCCATCAACTGAAGAATGGATTAAGAAAATGTACATATACACAATGGAGTACTACTCAGCAGAGAAAAACAATGACTGCATGAAATTTGCATGCAAATGGATGGAACTAGAAAATATCATCCTGAGTGAGGTAACCCAAACCCAGAAGGACAAACATGGTATGTACTCACTCATAAGTGGATACTAGATATAAAGCAAAGAACAATCAGACAGCAACCCACAGAACCAGGGAGGCTATATAGCAGGGGGACCCTAGGATGACTGTGGCTTATAATAAGTTTTGGTTTTACTCAATTACTGGGCAAGCCTCAATGAAACATTTCACTATTAGGTAAGAATTTATGCTGTATCAAGCTGATAATAGAAAAAGAAATAAACTAATTTAAAAAAAAAACTGCTCGCCCATTAGTTCAGGCTAACTACTAACTAGCTCTTATACTTAAAATCAGCCTATTTCTGTTCATCTATATGTTGCCACGTGTTCCGTGGCTTTACTTGTGTACCATTACATGCTGCTCCCTGGACAATGGGCTGGCATTTCCTGACTCAGCCTTCCTCTTCCCACAATTCTCCTCTTCTGCTTACCCTGCCTATACTTTCTGCCTGACTACTGGCCAATCAGTGTTTTATTAAATCAGTTTATAAAAGCATTATCCAACCGCACTAATATGAGTGTATTTTGGAATCATCTTTAGATTATATTTTGGGATAATAAATACCATTTTTGTCTTTTCTGAATTTCAGTCTTTTTTGACCCTAAGACTTTGGAAATCTACATCCTTGTTAAATGTTTTCCATTATGAGAACTTATCTTCATAATTATATGAGATATAACCAGACTATGATATAAGGAACTATTTTGACAGGAAATAAAGTGTTATTTGGATAGTTTCATTTTCAAAACTTTAATAGTTTCATGAACTAAGATCAGATATTTTTCCAGGTGCCTCAATTTGGATTTATCTGTCCATTTTTCAAGATCACATAGCATTACAGTTTTGGCAGAAGAGAACGTGGATGGGAGTGTCTGTGTGTCTTAATCATTACTTTTGTTAACCTTCATCTGTAACGAAGGAAATGTTTTCCATGCTTCTTCACAAGAAACTTACTACTTTTTCATTTTTTCCTTCTCTTTTCCTCATTCCCTATTCTAAAAGTAGGCAATGTATTACCCTTGGACCAAATGGAATATAACATCTTTACATTCATTTATAAATTATATGTGGCTACTTATGCACATTTTTGCAGTACTTAGTTCCCAACACACACACACAAAAAAAAACCACAAAGCAGTGTCTATATTTTTTTTTATATTTTACTTATTTTTATGTGTATGGATGTTTTGCTTGCATGTATGTCTGTGTTTGTTGCCCATGGAGGCCACAAGAGGACGTTAGGTCCCCTGGGCCTACAGTTACAGTTTTGAGTTCTGTGAGGGCTGTGTATCACATCCACGTCATCTGAAAAAAGACCCAATTACTTGACCCCTAGGCCATCTCTCCAGCCCCATGTCCTGTCTTTTAATGAGCAGGTATCAGTGGCTATTTTGGAAAGCAAGTCATGAAATCCAGCCTGATTTCGTAAGGAGAAGCACAATGTAGCTTCTGGCTATGTTATTCAGAATTTTGATGAGATCGGTTTTATCTCTTCTCCTTTCTTTGATCTTTTAATTTCTCTCAGTAAATACAGAATCATGGACATTCAATTTATTCCTCAAATTGAACTTCAGCACTGCTCATCCTCTTTGCTCTGCTACAGTGGTGCCACCTGCCAACATCAGGAGCTGTTTTAGGTTTGCCTAAGTATCCCTGTCCTTTCATAAGCCTTTAAAAAGTTGAAATAAGCTCCCTTAATGTTATAGAAGTATAAGAAACCTATGACTCTCCCTTAATACTAAAATTATCCATTTCTTCAAAGATCTTTGATTACTTTTGATATGAAAATGTGCTTGGGGCTTATAGACACTGGACTGTCACTATATCCAAGTCTTGTCAGTAGCTCAAACAGGAAGTAATGAGATCATACTGAAGTTTTTACACAAAGATTTACTCTTTACAAATCAATCTCAATTTGTACTAAAATAAATGTGAATTTGGGCTGATACTTCTCCCTCTGTGTACAACAAAGTGAATATTGGACTTTTCTTTTTTTTTTTTTACACTATGATTAATATTGATCGTCTACCTGACAGAATTGAGAATTATCTAGGATGCAAGCTTCTGAACAAGGATATGAAGGTTATCTACATTGGGTTAAACTCTAGAAATGCTTGTGAAGGGTTATCAATATTATGTTAACTGAAATAGGAAGACTATGGGCAACACCATTCAATGAGATGGGGTCCTGGAGTCATTCAATTGGGAAAGTATGCTGGGAATAGCACGACTTTTTGCTTTCTGACTATAGATGTAATGTGACAGCTGCCTGAAGGACCTGATACTGTGGTTTCTCAACAATATGGATTGCATTCTAGGATTGTTTGTCAAAATAAAGCCTTCCTTCCCTGCGTTGCATTGTCAGAGTAATTTGCCATAAGGAAAAGAAGTAACTAACATATTTGAAATGCTTAATATTTTTCTCCAATAAGAATCAGAATTGGTTATTTTTAGTTTATTTAATTATTTGTGCAATGAATTTTTATATGTAAAATAGTTTCAACATTAATAATCTATCTTTTCAAAATCAAATTAAAACAAAACAAACTTGCCAATAAGATTATAGTTTGTTTTTGTGTTTATTTTCTTCTTAATTTGTCTTCTGCTCCTTTCTTTTTCGTCTTTAGTTATATACACTTACTATTTCTAGAAACTTATTTGGAGAGGCCTTATATTCCCTGGGAATTCAAGTCAGAATGCATGAATTAACTAAGCTAAACCTCGAAAACAAATACATTTGTAAATTCTGGAGGAAATAGGAGTCCTAAATCAAATGCCTAGAATTAGCTACCAAGAAATGAGCAGCTATATGGGTGATTATCCCATTCTCAATGGGCCAGGAGATTACATATTTCCCTCTCACTTGATGAAATTGATAATATAAAAAGAAATTGGATCCTATGTCAAAAGAAACAGACTTATTTGAAAATGGCTGTGGCTAAAATTTTTAAATGTAAAGTCTGCCCTATTGCTAGCAAATGGACATAGGAAATCTATGAAGGTTCTACAAGGTATTCACTTAAAATTTTAATTTAATCTACTATAGGATTTGCTCTCTTATAAATCCAAAACTTCAGAGATAACAGTTAAGATGGTGAATCAAATGTTCTATCGATTAGACTCATCTTCACACATTTGTTTCCGAGTTCCACATTTTAATGATACCAAGGTAAAGAAAGATCTGAAACAGTGCAAAATGATCCAGACACCCTGATTGTTAACATGCAATAAATTGTTTGATTTAATATGCAAATGTAGGAGAGAGTTATTTTAGCAGTATTTTCTTAACCTAGTTGAAAAACCATGAATTGATTAACCATATCAAGGCTGGTATGAAAGCTTTCAGTTTCTGCTTACATCCATATATAAAGAACCTTAAAGCTGATGTGTTAGGCTTTCCTGAGGATACATAAATTAATGTCTGTTCACCGGAGATCCCAATGTTCGAACAAAGTAACATTTCCACTAATGTCCACCTATGTGACCCAGTGAGTATTGGGCTTATTTGCTGAGCAGATGGTGTGGGTTGCACATAGAGTATAGACAACCCATGAACAGGTGCATCACTGCAAAGTCTCATTACATCATGAAGGATAACCTCATGGAATCTGCAACATGGAGTCCCACTCTCAGATAATCTTCCCTCCACTAAGTACATAGTTAGTATCTACCAAGATTACTTTTGTCTGGGGGCCAACTTGGGTGAGTATTGCCTTGAATCTCAAAAGAGGGCTACATGTCTCTCTCTTTCATTTTATTTTATTGTTTGCACCTGTGTGTTTGTGTGCAGGTTTCTGTGTGTGTGTGTGTGTGTGTGTGTGTGTGTGTGTGTGTGAGAGAGAGAGAGAGAGAGAGAGAGAGAGAGAGAGAGAGTATGTGTGTGTGTGAGAGAGAGAGAGAGAGAATGAGTTTGAGTATATGTCAGCACATGTGTACATGTGTGCACATGTATGTGAGTATGTAAGTGTTTGCATAGGTATGTAGTATGTGCAGGTGTGAGTGTTTGAATGTGTTAGTGTGCATGTGTGTACTAAGCCATATATATCAGAGAATAACATGAGTCAGTGTTCTCCTCTTACTATGTGGGTTCAAGTTATTGAACTCAGGTCACCAGATTGGTCAAAAGCACCTTCACCTGGTGAACCTTCTTGCTCAGCTGTTTTTCTTTTATTTTTAGCATCAATTATTGATAAAACATCAGTTAAAACCAAACAAACAAAAAGGATAAAAAATACAGACTATAGCTTGAGTTCACCAAGGCATAGACTTTATATAAGAGCAAATTCCAATAGAATTCTAAAACTGGAGACATAATGTAGCAGGAGTCTTAGAGAGTCTTATTAATAAAATCAAACCCGGGGCCAGTTGTTGGGGTGAAATGCTGGATGGTCAGAGAACCAGAACAAGCCACAGCTAACCTCACCTGGCCAACTTGTCAGCTGGTCTTGTTTCCTCAGACTGGAAGGAAGCCTCTGTGTCCTCATCCCAATGGCTCTCAGCTGAACTGTGCTCAAAAGGCTGAATGCTTAACCAGCCAAAATTCTTCAGTTTCTGGTCCTCACGCCTTATATATCTTTCTGCTTTCTACTACCACTCCCTGGGATTAAAGGCTCGCTTTCTGGGATTAAAGGCGTGAGTCACCATGCTTGGCTGTATCCTTGAACAGATGGATTTCTGCCTCTGGAATGTTAGGATTAAAGGCGTGTGCTACCACTGCCTATCCTCTATGTTTAACATTGTGGCTGTTCTGTCTCTGACCCCAGATAAGTTTATTAGCGTGCACAATATTTTGGGGAACACAATACCACCACAACATAATGATATTAAGATAGAGATAAAATATGCGTCCTCTGGAATCCTGAACTGCAACATGCATTTAACCCCATTCTGGATCTAGGCAAGCTTATCATGAAACTTTATACTCAGCCCTGAGTATCTCAATTGCTATTCTCTAAAAAATTTGAATAAACTTAGTACTCTTTACACACACACACACACACACACACACACACACACACACACACACAAACACACACACATACACAGGACATGAAGTTGGGATGATGATTTGGGGGGTGCACCTGGGAGGTTGGAGTGTAGACTTAAAGTTGAATTGACTAAACAAAATATATTAATCAATAAAAGGAAAAATAACAGCTGAAAGAAGAAACAAACATTGAAATTCAACTTTGATTATTTGTTAAGCAAAGATATGTAAACTTAAGAAAACAACAAAAGGAAGTTATAGAATAAAACTAATCATGAAATGAAGAATATTACATAGAGATTTATCAATAGAGCAGACACAGACAGGAAATGAATCCGAGAACTTTTAAGTTACTTATGAGTTAAATGTATTTAAGCCAACAGAGGCTGTCCAAATTGACATGCAAAGACAAGGGCTGAAACAAGTATTGAAGCTGTGGGGAAAGCTCAAGCTGCATAATGTGCACCTGGGGTAACAAAGGCACCAAGAGAGAGAGAGTGAAGAAATACTTGAAAGCATTTGAGGAGATAATGTTGTTTTTAAAGCATGGTATGTTTTATACCACAGATCAAATAGACCTAGGGACAAGTCAGACAAATATAAATAATATTGAACTGTGTTATATCTGAAATGCAAGAAAGACAACGCAAAGAGATCATGGAAGGAACCAAAGAAAGGAGTTCACTATTCAGAGGTGAGGAAAAGAATCACATATGTATTTTGATCAATCATCATGCAAGCACAGGAGGAGATCCAAGAAGTATTTAAAGTTCTAAAAAACACAATGTTGATTCCTATATTCAGAGAGCCATCATTTAAAGTGAAGGGAAGATTAACCCCAGACAAGCAGAATGTGAGTGAGCATCTCCTATCCAATGGACACTCCACACCTGAAATGTGAAAATCACTTTAGGCAACAGAAACAAAATTTGGCAATTTCATCTTCTTTCAGAGGAGGAATAAGAAAGTGCACACTAAATACTTTATTTTATTCTAACAAATCCAAAATGGTTTCTTAAAGGAATAAAATGACAGAATTGTGGGTAATTGTAGGTTTAGTTCATTAAATGTATGAGAAGAGTGACTTGGAGTAGCAATAAGAAATCTGAGTAACATAACATAAAACAGAGTGTTACTTAATGACGGGTCTATATTAGTTAAATGTATATTGCATCATTAGGTAAGCTGCTGATTTATAGAATATACTTAATATTTTAATTGAGAGTACAGCATACAATCATAAAACTGTGTCAATTAACACCAACAAAACAGGAAAAGCAAACAAAATATAATATAAACAAGCAGGATATGTAAAACAAAACAAAGATGAAATGCGAGAAACACAAAATAATGGTAGTTATTAAAAATCACATTAACAGAATTATTAAGTGTGGTCTCAGTATATCATTAAAAACACAAAAGTTTCCTGATGTATAAGAAGGAAAGACCTCCAGATACATTGTCTGTAGGAAACCTGAGTTTAGCTAAAAGAAATGCTGGAAGATGTGCCATGTTGATACTGAATGACAATAACAAAAAAAAAAAAAAAAAAAAAAAAAAAAACTGGGGCAGTTACATTAGTTTCAGATGAAGTGAATGTCACATTTCTTCAATAAAATGCCATCAATTAAATAGCTTATGTTTAAAATAAATGTTTTTCTCACATTTTGGAAGGTTTGGAGATCCACAATGAAGTCACAAGAGTTGAGAATCCACTCCTCACTCATACATTAGTTTCTTGATATCTTTCTACAATGGCAGGGCCTCCCATTAACCCCAACATCCTAATCTTGATCTAATCAACTCCACAAAGCCACCACTACATCACCTTATGGTTTGGATTCCAATGAAATAATGTTATGTGTTGCAGACATCAGGACCATAACAGCTTCAGAAGAATGAGATTATTTTGGATAAAGAAACATCTTTACAAAATTACACAAAAATTCTCTCAGATAATTAGACTTTGAACATTTATTGATGCTGTTTCTAATGGAACCAGAATGACTATTGTTTTAAACATGTGTAAGACAGTCACAAAGATAAAATGCTGTCAAAATTATACAATTCCAAGAATAGGAATGAGATCTTCTGGTAGGAAATTATATAACACTTACAAAAATAAACAATAATTGCAAAAAATAGACAGATGTTCCATGCTTACAGATTATAAGTATCAACTTTCATATAATGTCACATCATCCAACAGTTATCTGAAATCATAATGCCCCATTATTCAAAAAGGCAAATAAAATTTAAATTTAAAAACATTTTAGAGTTTACATAAAAATGCAAATGCATATAATAATAAAATATTGATACATAGAGACAAATACTGTCTTATGTCACTATTGACAAAGTGTAGCTGGAGAGCTTCTCTCCAGGTCCCGCCAAGCCCCCACAGTCCCGCAACCCACTTATAAAATAAATACATAGATGCTTATATTGTTTAAACTGTTTGGCCTAATGGCTCAGGCTTCTTGCTATCAAGTTTTTGTTTCTTAAATTAACCCATTTTTATTAATCTATAAATTGCCACGTGGCTTGTGGCTTACTGGTACCTTACATCTTGCTTCTCATGGCAACAGTTGGCAGCGTCTCTCTGTCTCAGCCTTTTACCTCCCAGACCTCTATTCTTTCTTTGTCCCTCCTATACTCTTTGTCTGGCTACTGGCCAATCAGTGTTTATTTATCAATCAATCATTCACAGCAACAAAGCTGTATGATAAAAATGGAATGGCATTGTGAAATAATTGATACATAGAGAGGTAGAGCAGATCAGAGAGACCAGAACTAGGCCTGTGCAAAAAGAGTCAGCTGACCTTTGTAGAGATTAGATGGAAGAGAAGAGACAGTCTTTTGCCAGTGTTTCCAAGACAACTTTATGACCTTTGTGAAATGAATGAACCTAGAAATACCACAGTTTAAACCTTCATATAATGACTCAAAGCAGGTATACCTAAGCACAAAATTGTAGAACTAAAAGAACACATGAGAAAACACAAATGACTTGCATTTGAAAATCAGGATCAAATGTGATTTATAAAAGAAAGTTCTAGTAATTCTTGTTTATTGAAAACAAAACTCTGAAAAAAATGAGTACAGAATGAACAGACAAGCTTCATGTGTTAGGAAAGCATGAGAAGAAAGGATCAAATATCTTCAAAGCTTTACATAGAACTCTTCCATGTCAACAACAAAATATATTAGGCTAAAAAATTAGTGAATATGAGATAAAATCAAATATAATTAATTAAAGAAGGAAATTATGATACTATTAAAAGTTTACCTTATTTGAAAAATACTTTCTAGAGGATACACAAGCTATATTAGGTACAATATTTAAAATATGTATTCTGATGATCACCAACTTCATTTGAAGGTTTTCAAAGTGAAATTACTTTGAATCCATTTAAGTTGATATTGGCATTGGGTCAGTATGATATATACATATATATGATATATATTATATATATACATATACATATATGTATATGATATATGAAAGAAATCTAAAGTCATGAAATATAAGAGAGACAGAGCCCCAAACAGACATAATTTATATTGCTCTCTGCAAAATAATAGCAAGAATCTGTTGCTGAAAACAACATATACATATCTTTGAGAAAGAATGATCTGTGATTGGTATGTAAAATGAATAAAAAATTTCCTTAAAAAAAGGTTTAATGCTAAAAAATAGAATGGCCTCCATAGGCTTATGTATCTGAATATTTCATCATCATAGAATGGAAGTCTTTGAAAAGATTAAAAAGATTACAATTAATGACCTTTTTGGAGTAAGTATGTCCTTTTTGAAGAAAGTGTGTGGGCTTTGAGGATTTAAAATTCCTTTCCAGGCCTAGCTTCTCCCTTTCCTTCTGTCTGTCTTTTCTCTGTCTTTCCTCTCTCCATTCCAGTGCCTGCCTGCATGCTGCCATGCTAACCACAATGACAATAATAGACTAAACCTCTGAAAGTGTAATCAATCCCTCAATTAAATGATTTCTATTTATAAGATTTTCCTTTGTCATGGTGTCTCTTAACAAAAATAGAACACCAAGATATATCTCACTGAACATGGGAGAAATAGTGCTGGTACCTAGCTAGAGATTTTATTCCTAGTATTCAAAGTACTGGAGCTATTCTCTATGCTCACAGAAGAGAAATGTAATCAATGCATCTACAAAAACTATGACCTACAAAGATGATCTTCCTGTAAGATATGCTGTCGCAATAGTGGCAAAAACCTTGTGGGAGTAATCAATCACTATCTGATTGGATTTAAGGCCCACTCCAAGAGATGGGACCCATAACTGATGCTGCTTAGTTGGTCAAGTACCTGAGAGTGGATAGACTACGGGAAAACCAAGTACTATTGTTCTCTTAAAGGAATACAGCAAAAAAGTTACTCTTAATAGGCATTCTACTACCCCATACATTAGTGCCTTGCTCATGCATCATCATAGGAGCTTCTTCTTTATAATGGATGGAAAGTAACACAGCATTCAACTGCAAAATGTGCAAAGAGTAAGAGATTTGGGACCACTCAGTCCTAAGTGATATTTTTCTATCAAACCTTTCCTCTCAGGGCTAACAGACATAATTGGAATTCTATGAGGAAAGATTGTAAGAGTCAGAAGCGATGAATGACTCCAAGGAAACCATGTCCTCTAGACCACAGTGGACTGATCCACATATGAAGGCATAGATGCTGTGGCAGTAAGCACAGGGCGTGTAAAGATTCAAAGCAGATGGGTCCCAGCGCTGAGATGAGAAGCTGCATGTAGGCTCCCACCCCTAACCAAGAATCCATTTATACTTTTTACCAACTTTCAAAGGAAAAACTTCATTTCTCCAATGGAATCTCACTGGATATATTAACCATATTTCAGGGTTGACACCATACCCAAGAGTAGTTGGGAAACACAAAACATAATCAATGATATTTTTGTAAATTTTTTTTGTTTCATATTGCTTTATTTTGAGCATTTTTAATATTACTTTTATTTCGCTTAAGTATTTGGTTTCCTTTTTTGAGTTTTAGTAAGGTTTATATTCTTGTGAGTTACATTTTTGTTTGTTTGAGAGTGAAGAAAAGGACATTGAGTTGGGTGGGTCTGGAGTTATACAGTTCTGGGAGGAGTTTAGGAAAGGGAAAAACATGATGATACTATACTGTATAGCTTTTTTTTTTCAATATAAAAGCAACTAATGGCTAAAAAAGTACAATTATTGCTTAGTTTAATATTTTACTATTAAAATGTATGCTTAGTATGTGTTTCATTAAATAAAATTTTGAGGTCAAGATATTTTGAAAATATATATGTTGGTTTAATCTAGCTGTTTTCATAATCAAATGTCTCTTAGCAATTATCACTCACTCATAAGTAGTTAAAAATTATAAACAACACAATAACATACAAAATCCAGACTATCTGTATTTTTTCTCATTTTTAGGTGACTTATCTTTTTTATTACTTTAAGGATTTTACTCTTTTTAAAACTGTACTTTTTAAATCCATGACTGTATACACTCTTCCTCTGTTCTCTCCCAAGCCAATGTGTATTTTTAAACATGCTGTAACCCATTCAGAGGCTTTTTTTCTGTCTGTGTCTATTTTTACTGAACGACTGTTTTGTTTCTTGATTGCATGAGATGAATCTTAAACCAGTATGTCAGCCACCACTGGTGTAGCTTAGCTTAGTGTATGGTAGTAGTACATGATGCCTGATTCTTCCCTAGGCAGCTGCCAGGAGGTAGCCCATGTGAGAGACTGCAGGAACCCCCCCCCCCAAGTGGCTTAGTTCATGGTGTGCTGGCAGGGCTCAGCCTCACAGATCAAGTCCACAGGCAGGGGCTGGAAGGTGCATCTCCTCAACTCAGCCAGGATGTGAGACATGAGACTAGGAAGCCATGTTGGGCTCTGTTTCTGTGTGTCTATAACCATTTCCCAAGCTCTCTCAGGTTTTATGTGGATGTAGGTTCCACACATTTGGCACCATTTGTAGGTGGACATTTCTGTCCCAGAAGCCACTCCCAAGTAACCACAAAAAGGCTTAATATTAATTATAAATGATCAGCCAATAGCTCAGGCTTGTTATTAGCTAACTCTTACATTTTCAGCAAATCTATGTTTTTGTCTATACTTTGCCATGTGGCTTGATACCTTTTCTCAGTATGGGATGTCCATCTTCTTTCTCTCTGCATCTCTCACTTCTCCTCTGACTCTGCCCTTCTTCTTTCCAGCATTCTCAGTTTGTCTCGCTCACTAACCTTATCCTGTTCAACCATTAGCCAGTCAGCTTCTTTATTAAACTAATTACAGAAACATATATTCACCCAATGTAAAGGAATATTCCACACAAAACAAAACACCATTAAATTTATATCAATATTTATTAGAAATGAAAAGCACAGTAATTCTTATTTTTTTGATTTGAGCTATAATACAGTAGAATATAAGGGAATAAATGAAAGTTATTTGTTAAGAATTTACACAAAATAATTATCAGCTAAACATATTTTTAAGAGTTGGAATAGATCAACATATCTGAGGTATGTGAATGCCAACCTGTTTCCCTAAACATTTCCACTCAAATACAAAGAGCTATTTTTAATTTTTTAACAATGCTTAATTTTCAAGGGAGTTCCGATAGTTTTTTGGCTTAACTGTAAATGTTTCTGACTTAAAATAACAACTTTGGAGCTGTGGGTTAGTAGGTGATTTTCCTCCAAGAAGATTTTCAGAGGCCCAGTCTTCAGTGGCATTCCTATCCAGACAGCATTGTTGCTATCTGGGTTGCTGGTCAATAGGGTTTAAAGAAAAACACAGCTATTAAAAGACCCAACTAAAAGGGCATGTTATCTTTGCTTGCATTACATTGCTTGGATAAGCTGCATGGACATATATGGATGATGTAAAATTCTAGGTACTTGCAGGTGCTTTTTTATTAAAGTTATAGTCTTTTATTTTATTATTTTTTCTTTTATTGAAAATAGATTTGGTTATCAGATAATGCATGCAGATTGTGGTTTCCTTTCACTCTACTCCTCCCAGTCCCCCCGACATGCCTCTACCGCCATCTGGATCTACTCCTTTTTGTCTGTGATTAGAAAAGGACAGGCCTCTATGAGATACTACTAAAATATAACTAAGTAATATGTAGATGTAACCAACCGTCTTATTAAATAAGAGACACAGAGCCAATGTAAAGATAAAAGGCCAAGAGTTCAGAGCTAAGAGCCTTAATCGCCTGCCGCCAGCTAGCCTCTCCTGCCAAGAGACCTCTCAAAAAAAGAACTACTTCCTGTGCGTTCATCTTTAAATAGAGTTCTGTTCTGCCTTCTCATTGGTTTTAAACCCAACCACATGACCGTCTCGTCACTGCCTGTCTGTGGTCACTCCAGGTCTTCTATGGTTGGTATTGAGATTAAGGGCGTGTGTCTCCAATGCTGGCTGTATCCTTGAACACACAGAGATCTACCTAGTTCTGCTTACCAAATGCTGGGATTAAAGGCGTGCACCACCACTGCCCTGGCTTTCCCTATGGCTTGCTAATAGCTCTGACCCCTAGGCAACTTTATTTATTAACATACAAATAAAATCACATTTCAGCACAAATAAAATACCACTATATTTCCCCTTTTCTAATTTAATAAACAGAAAAAAAAGGAAAGTTGTAACTAATATAAGAAAAACTATATACAAAAGTACAATAACTATATACAATATATACAAGTAATAAATACCTAAACAATGTCTATTCAATTTGTATTTGACAAATTCAAAGAAAATAATTCCATTATCTATCCTATTTTGGTAAGTCCAAAATATACCTAATTCACTTTCTATCCTAACTAATTTTCAACTATAACTAACTAATCTTCAGCTATAACTAATTAATCTTCAACTATAACTTACTAATCTTCAACTCCCTCAGAGACCCAAGAAGGAAATAATATTACCTAACAAAAATAAAAACAGGAAGTGCATGCAAGCAGCTTCCAAAAAAAATTGTGAGTTGACAGAAACAGCCAGCCGCCTGGACAGTCACCTGAGGTTTCTCCGCAGTATTGGGGCATCATCTTCAGCCTATAGGCTTAGCATATCTGACAGACTCATTTGTGAAGTAGGATGTACACAAGGTCAACAGTTCAACCTCACCTTGGGTGAGAACAGTCCATGTACCAGAAATACCTGAATTCCACTAGTGCCATGTCCTGATCCAGGATTTTAAATTCTGGAAATTGTTGATGGTTTTTTAATTCAGCTGTCCATTCTTCTTGACTGTGTATGTGTGGCTTCATCTCAGCATCCCGTTCTTCTCCACATCCCTCTATTAAATGCCAGTCTGCTATGGAGAGGTGTGAGCTTAGTTACTCTTCAAGAATAACTGTTTCAGCTGCTGTTCCATTGCACATCAGAAGCCAACGGCCCACTGCCTGTTCAACTGCCTTCAAAGGAAAGGACACTATACCTTTTCCGGACGGCAAAGGCCACTTCAGGGATGGTGCCATATTGTCCTGGCCTCAGAAGTACCTTTTGATAAAGCCACAACCATACTTGTTTTGGCAAGAATCGGTAGTCCTTTGTTTCATTTCTGTCTGTCCATTTTGTCCTGTTGTCAGCAGTAGATTCGAGGATACTTTGTTGTCCAGTGGCTAACATTTGCCACAATGAAAGTTAACTCCATATGCAGTTTCTTCAATGCCCATATTTTCTCGGAAGTAGATTGGTACTGCCAGGAGCCGACATGTCTCATAGTCATAACAAAAAAGAAAAATTTTCTAAGTTATTAAAACATTTTAAATGCCATTTTCTGTAGATCTCTGAAGGGTTTGAAGAT
>CABHPP010137076.1:0-27191 GCA_902168425.1 Peromyscus attwateri | reverse complement strand
AGAACAGCCAGTGTTTTTAACCTCTGAGCCATCTCTCCAGCACCTCAAATGTTTTTGTTTTTGTTTTTGTTTTTGTTTTTTTCTAGAAGTTGGGCTTGTTTTAATTTTTTCTTTCTCACACGTAGGGGCCATTGATAATGAGTTGTTCTCACTATTATGGAAAAATAAAAAACATTTCCGATCAAGGGACCCTTAGTATTGAGTAATTCCCCATCTGAGGCAAAAACAAAAAATATTTCAACCAAAACTAAGCAAACAAACAACAAGAAACTTGTCAGCTCTGGTAGTGCTCTGGCTGCAGCAGGGAAGCCTGCTCCTTTGTCCTTTGTGATTCTGACCTGCAGCTGTGCGCTTCACTGCGTCTTTATCAGAAGGAGCCTTTTCACCTCCTCTGTTTTTACTGGGAAGCGGATTTTTTCTTTAATTTTTGTTTATGGGACCTTTTAATTTTTAGGCCTTGATTCAATATTCCCCTCCCCCTTTTAAATGTTTTTCCCTCTTTTGGGAAGGTTTCCTTTTTATTTTCTTTCTTTACCCTTTCTTTACTGTGAAGTGTGGTGATATTGTGTTCCCCAAAATATTGTGTACCCTAATAAACTTATCTGGGGTCAGAGAACAGAACACCCACTAGATAGACATAGAGACCAGAAAATAGTGGCACACACGCCTTTAATCATATCACTTGGGAGGCAGAGATCCATTGGGATCTCTCTGAGTTCAAAGCCACACTGGAAACAGCCGGGCATGGTGACTCAGGCGTTTAATCCCTGGAAGTGATGGCAGGAAGCAAAAAGGTATATAAGGTGTCAAAACCAGGAACTAGAGCTGGTTAAGCTTTTAGGCTTTAGGCAGCAGTTCAGCTGAGATTCATTCTGGATGATGACTCAGAGACTTCCAGTCTGAGGAAACAAGATCAGCTGAGGAATTGGTGAGGTGAGGAAGCTGTGGCTTGTTCTGCTTCTCTGATCATCCAGCATTCACCCCAATTCCTGGCTCCGTTCATTTTTATTAATAAACCTTTTAAGATTCGTGTTAAAAAGAAGGGTCTTTTTCCTTGATTTATATTTTTGTCTCAGGAGCCATTTTTTTAACTTTAATATTTGTAATGATTGTGTAGTTATACTTAAAAAAAAAACAAGCATTTTAGCAACGGGCCATTTAATTGCTCCTCAGATGGGGAATTTAAATTCCACATGATCCTGGAAATCTTGGAGTCCTCTTACCCCAAGGGCGCACTTTTTTACCTCCAGTCCTTAGAGTGTCCAGATCTCTCTTTAAGCCCTGGGTTGGCCCTTGTGTGGAAACTTCATTGTCACGATGCAGGGTGTGTTCTGTTGCCAGGGAAGGAGATTTGGTAACTGACAGAGCCCTGGTCTCTGTAGTGTCTTCTGGAAGTTCTGCACTTGGCACTGAACATTCAGGTGTGGGATCCGTCTGCAGTTAATTCTGTGCAGGGCGTAAAGTCTGTGTCATTAACACATCTGCATGTGGATGCCAGGGTGGTCCAGTCACGTGTGTCAGTAAGGCCAGACTTACTGTGATTCCTGGCCTCATGTGGCAAAATTGACTCTACATTTATTGTGTTTTTATTTCTAAGTTTGCTCTCATGTTCTCTTGATCTCTTTATTCTTTCCCAGAAAGTGCAGTCTTTTTTTGAGACAGCATTTCTCTGTATAGACCAGGCTCTCCTCAAAATCACAGAGGTCCTTTTCTCATCCAATTTCTGATTGTAGTATAACTTGTTAGACTTTTTATTGAACTTTGCTGTATCGATGGCTCAAATTCTGTATTGCCTTGATATAATACTGACATAATAGACATAATGATAGCAAACCACATGGTTGATTTCTACTCAAGGTTAGTCCAGCCCCCTGCTAAGGAAGCCCATCCTCCAGCAGGCACAGTTCCAGTGGGATCCACATCTATCCATGGTTAAATGTGCACGGTTACACCCTTTTCTTTAAAAGACTCTTTATTTAGGTTTGCATTTATGTAGGAGGAGACGGTCTCTGTGTCCTAGATAGGTAGGCCCCATGCAACTAGGGAACAGGGAAAGAATTCCATGACCCCAACCAGAGACAGATGAATCAATCATTCCACATGTTTCACCAACTGACTGTAACTGTTGAAGCCAGTTGTTGTCACTCAGGTCTTTCACCTTCTCCTCAGTCCCCAGACACAAGATGTTGCTTGGCCCCATTTTCTCCCAGTTGAGTCTGGTCTGGGCTGTGATCAGACAGATTTGTGACTCTCCATGTTTGCTGGACTGAAGTCTTTTGGGTTTAATTTGTTAAAATGGTTAAATCACTGGTGGTGTTGCATGGTTTTAATCCCAGTACCTGGGAGGCAGAGCCTGGCAGATCTAAGAGTTTGAGGCCAGTCTGGTCTATAAAGCGAGTTCCAGGGCATCCAGGACTACACAGTACCCATCAGTTTGTTGTCTCAAAAAAACCAAACAAACAGACAAGAAAGTTAAGTAAAGTTTAAACCCTTTGTGCCTTGTGTGGCAGGCAGTTCTCTCCAGTTAGAAATGCAGCTTCATGGCATCATCTACAGCAGTCACACTTCAGCACACCAGGTTTACAGATCACTGCTTGAAAAGAGACACAAATTATGGAAGAGAAAGTAGTGGAACTTTCTCTTTTTCTTAGGGCTCAGCCCAGGAGAACTTTTCCCTTTCCCTAGAACTGCTTAGAGCAGGCGTGAAGTGGAGGGAATGCTCATCTGAGGAACTATTTCCCCTGACCTGTGTGTGTTCTGCTTAGATGGCTGTGGGTATTGGGGCCTGGACTAGTGGCCTGGCTGCATTTTTTAGAGTTCTGGAAGGAAGTGTATCCTGACTTGTTGGGAAGTCAGGCTATACCTGCAAGTGTTACATCCCTGGAGGGATGGGTATCCTGACATGTCAGAAAGTCAGGCTGTATCTACAGTTGTGAAGGGAAGGCATCATGGATACCTACAGCTGTGAGGAGAAAGGTATCCTGACTTGTCTGAAAGTCAGGCATACCCGAAGCTGGCTTCCAGTGGGTTATGGCCTCCCCTCAGGATGTGGCACTCTACAGCTGAGCTCTGCTCTGCTGGGCTAAATCCATTTCTTCTTAGCTCCTGCCCAAGATGATGCTTCTTCTGCTTCACTCTGCTAAAAGGGAAATCCCTGCAGAAATGTAGCAATCTGCTCTGGCTCCGGGGAAAAGTTGTCAATTTTCTCCACTCCAATTGGAGTTTCCCAGCAGAGGTATCTGTTTCTTCTTCTGCTCTGCCCCCTGAGGGAGCTCCCCAGCAGAGACTCTGCTCTGTGCTGGTGAAAGATCTTCACCCAAAACACTCTCAAGAAAGAGCTGTATTGGGACTGAGGAGTCCAGGAGAGTGGCTGCCTCTGCCAGTGTGGAGAAGGACAGCTGATACCTGAACAGGCAGAGGAGATTATGTAGGTCTTCTTATTGGTGGGGTTTTTCCAGGGAGAAGATTTTCAGGGAAGGAATTGGTCAGATTTTGATCCCCTTGAGCCTGGACAAGCTCAGATTGGCTAGATTTTGTGCTCAGGATTGGTTGGTTTTGTGTTCAGTTGGTCCGGGGCATATTTGACTCTGGTTTCAAAGCCAAAGTGTGTGTTTCTTTCACTGACCCCTTGTAGCCTTTGGCTGTAGTTTCAGGACCAGGGTGTGTTTCTTTTACTACCTCTGGTTCCAAAGCCAAAATGTGTTTCTTTGGTTCTGGTTTCAGGGCCAAAGTGTTTCTTTCACTGGCTCTGAGTTCAGGGCCACGGTGGGTTTCTATCACTGTCTCTGGTTTCAGAGCCAGGGTGGGTTTCTATCACTGTCTCTGGTTTCAAGGCCAGGGTGGGTTTCTTTTGCTGGTCCTTTTACTCTACAGTAGCTCCTCCCATTTCCTCACAGGGACCAACACTGAATGTGAGGAAGAATCAAGCACAATACAAGCTAGTGCTTCTGCTCCTGGACTGGGACAGGTGGCGGCTATTTTTTTCACCTCTGGGTGACATGGCAGAGCCAAAAGGATTTGGGTCCCCAAGAGGAGGAGGGTTTCACACCAGAGAAAACCTCTGGTCAGTACAGGGAAGCAAACTGGATAGAAACATATGTAAAGACATATACACAGAGAGAGAGAGACATGCAATAAAAACAACCAGGGTGGCCATCACATATTCATACACCTGAACAGACAGAGCTATCCAGTGATGAATGACATAGTTCCCAGACACTGAATCAGCATCTACATCTGACCTCTGCTGTGTCTAAACAGAAGGCACTTCAACAAGACTTACCTCCAGAAGTGACAGAACAGGTGACTTTCTCATTTGTTTCCTTGGGATTGGAGGTGTCAGATCCCCCTAGGCACTAGGCAGTAAATGTCAAAGGTAGCCCTGGTGGGGTTTGAATAGGAATGGCTCCATAGACTCATGTATGAAGCTTGGCCTATGGGAAGGGGCACTATTAGGAGTTGTGGTCTTATTGGAATATATGTGGCCTTGTTGGAGGAAGTGAGTACTGTGGCTGTGGGTTTTGGGGTCTCAAATGCTCAAGCTAGACCAAGTGTGCCTCAGTCTCCTTCTGCTGCCTGTTGATCAAGATATAGAACTTTCAGCTTCTTCTCCAGCCCGACATCTCCCTGATGGCTGCCATGCTTTTTCCTATGATGATCGTGGACTAAAACATTATCATTTGATGTTTGGTGTTTGCCCTGCATGGTTTCAGAGTTGCCTTGGTCCAATCTTTTCTTAATTCCTTGAAAGGGAAATGTATATTCTGTGCCATTGTGTTTGGGTTGATATGATTCATGATTTGTTATTTATTACATGAGGTCATAGTCAAGAGACCTCCTTGCATGTCAGAAGAAACTGGACGTTCAAACAGTATTGGGACTATTACATAACATGTGGATCTATGAAATCAGACTAAATGCATTTTGCATCATGGTTTGTGAATTTGTCATGACCTGTGTCAAAATGTTGAGGGTTGAATGAAAAACCTTCCAGGTTGTGTGCTGACTTTGAGCATTTGTCTTTGGTGTGAGCCTTCATTGGTGAGTTACAAAACCCTTAGGAGGAACCTTTTGGAGGAATATAGTCTCACCACATTCCTTTTTTTTTTTTTGAAAGTGGGCAGCCCCCTTCCTTCTCATGTATGCACGCCATATCAGCATTAGAGACTGTTTTTTTTTTTCTTTTTCTTTTTTCTTTTTGGTTTTCGAGACAGGGTTTCTCTGTGACAGTCCTGGCTGTCCTGGAACTCACTTTGTAGACCAGGATAACCTGAACACAGAGATCTGCCTGCCTCTGCCTCCTGAATGCTGGGACTAAAGGCGTGCGCCACCACGCCTGGCTCCATTCTTAAATAATGTAAAGTAGAAGCAATTGCTTTTCCTTGCCAATCCATATTTCTTGCCTGATATTTTTATGTTTATATTTTTGGCAGATTGAATCAGGTTTTTGTACATGTCAGGCATTTGCTCTTGTGCTGAACTTTAGCCCTGTCATAAGTTTTGAACTTTGGCATTGGTGTCATTTTTCAGAGCAAGAATGCATTCATTCCTGAAATTAATAGTGATCCCCTGAATCACTGAATTGTCGATGTGTAATATTGTCCCTACATTTGTGTATGTTTTCACACTTTTATATTGTTTTCAAATGTGTGGTCTTATCTGTTGGCCCAAATGTGTATACTCCCTCCCTTTTGGTGTTTGTTTTACTGTTTTAGGATCAGCATTTACTTTACTAATGTTCTTGAGAACTCATTGATCTGTCAGACAGCAACTTAATAAAAATGCTTTGCTTTGTGGCTGGGCCTTGGTGGCGCATGCCTTTAATCCCAGCACTCGGGAGGCAGAGGCAGGTGGATCTCTGTGAGTTCGAGGCCAGCTTGGGGTACCAAGTGAGCTCCAGGAAAGGCAAAAAGCTACACAGAGAAACCCTGTCTCGAAAAACCAAAAAAAAAAAAAATGCTTTGCTTCCTGGGAATTATTAGCCTTACAATTCAATAGGGGTCACTCTAGCTTATGATAGACAAGTGCAGAACTGGTGTGAATGTTTAACTCTATGGAGGAATTTTGAGTGAGGCCTGAGTGCTTTCTGTTTTTTAGTTTGAGACAGGGTCTCACTATGTACCTTTGGCTGTCCTGGCAATCTCTACATAACCAGGCAGGCTTGGAAATCTCAGGGTTTCACCTGTCTCTGCCTCCCATGGTTTGGGATTTGAGATGTGTACCACCACACCCTTATTTTCCATCCTTTCTTGACATTAATAACTTTGGTAAAATTCTGCTGATGTATACTAAATAGTGTTACTTAGGTTGCATGTCTCTCTGTATACATTACTAGACATTTCTTCTGAAGTGCGGTATTCTATTGTTTAGTCACTGGAATGAAAGGTGTCATTCTCTTTTGATGTTTCCTTTTAAAATGAGTTCATGACTGCTATTGGTGTAATTACTAAGGCCACTCCACATAGTTAAAAGGCAGATTTATTTAGTGGGTAACTTAGAAATGAAGGGATAGGTAGGTGGCGGGTTCTGGAAAAGACTCAGCGCAGTCCAGCGGTGTTCTCTGGAGAACTCTCCTTGGTTTCCCTCTCGTGTCCAGGTCCAAGAAACAAGAGAGAGCATAGTGTCATGATCTCAGGTCTTCAGGCTCTCCCTTGTCCCTGCCTTGTAGGCGTGATAGTTACCAAAGCCTCAATGGGGGTTGGAACTTCCAGACCAAAGCTGGAATGGCTACCCACTACAGACTGCATTTGATATTTACTGACCAATGTCATTGAATGTTTTGAGCACACAGAATTATATAAATATATTCTCAATGAAGTGTATATTTGCAATTCAGTCTCATCATTTCAATTAAGAACATATATATGGAACATTTTAGAATGCAATGATCTATGAGGATGTGCATGTAAACTTCACTCATGAAGAGTGGGCTTTGCTGGATCCTTCCCAGAAGAGTCTCTACAAAGATGTGATGCTGGAAACCTACTGGAACCTCACTTCTATAGGTAAGAATGTGAGCTTTCTGTCACTTTTTAACTGAAGGGGGACAAGCTTTTTTCTGTGATTCCGCATGTGAAAGGGGGAGAATCTGGTGAATAAATCAGGCATGGTAGTAAGATTCATGAAAGATACTAATTTAAAGTGTGCCTAATTGCCATTAATATATCACATACATTTTCTGGTACTGTATTTTAGGTTACAAATGGGAAGACCATAATATTGAAGAACATTGTCAGAGCTCTAGAAGAAATGGAAGGTAATTTTCATGTGCAAGCTGATATATATGTATGTGTGTGATAAGTATCAGATCACTGGTTGCTGGCTTCCTCCATTGCTGATGCAGTATGTCAAATCAAACCAAATTAATAAATCCAGATTTAATAAACAAGGCATAGAAAATCAGTGCACTTTCAGGGGCTCTCAGGAAGTCAGGAGACAGAACACTAGAGCACCCATGGCAGATCTATGGGCCAGGTCATAAATAGCCAGTAGTTCTGGGCATGGTCCCAGGCATCTCTGGGGGGAGGAGCCATTATTAGTGGGCTTTGTGGAATGGGGCCCCCTGAGCTGGAGATTGCAAACTCCCAACCTTTGTGTCTATATGGGTGCAGGTTCAAGTCTGTATTTTTTCCTGCTGGCATGGGATGATGTGGGGAGGGAGGAGTTGGGATTATCGGTGGAGCAGCATTTGGATAGCTGCCATCCAGGAGACCTCAGGAATCTGTTTTTTTTTTTTTTTCGTTTTTTGAGACATAGTTTCTCTTTGTAGTTTGGTACCTTTCCCGGAACTCACTCTGTAGCAAGGCTGGCTTTGAATTCAGAGAGATCTGCCTGCCTCTGCCTCCTGAGTGCTGGGATTAAAGGTGTGTGCCACCTCCTCCAGGCACAGGAATCTGTTCTTGAGGAAACAGAATGCAGGGTGCTAGGACAAAAAAAATTTTGTTGCTGGTTAGTTGCCCACTTGTGCCTAGACAGGTGGTACCAGCAGTGAAGTCCCAGGAGCTTGAAGAGATGACATGCCAAATCTAGGGATGATGTTTTCCAGGAGTACTGGAGCCATAGCATCTGCTGTTTCCCTGAAGGTTGGGAGTGCATCCATCCTGTGAATGTGTCATAAGAGTTAAGAGATATGGAGCTTTTTATGAGTGGGCAGTTGGGTGAAATCAACCTGTTATTATTTCCCCAGTTGGTGCCCTTGCTTGGTTTGCATCTTTGGAGCTGTTGCAGGGGCTGGTGTATGTGGAGGGCCCCTGCGTGTTTGGCCTTGGTCCAGTCAGGAAGAGTGAACCTACAGAATATGCTCGAAAATGGGTGGAGTCAAAAATAGGCTCTGGAAACTGATATTAGTTTCCATCAGGCCAGACTTCTTTATAAAGTATCAGAACTCTTCTCCCAGGAACTTTCAGGTGTATGTAAAACTACTGGAACAGATTTATATCTTGGTGTCATAGTACAAAGCTATGGCTTTGGGTTAAGGCATGAACATTTTTAAGTCAAAATGCACTGAACAAAGGAAGTTGTGTGAGTGAAGGAGGAGGGAGTTGAACATGCCTGCAGGGTTCTATATCCTCTCTACTGCTAAACTATCTCTAAAAGCAGAAAAGAGTAAAATCCACAAAAATTTAAGGACCCCTGAAAACTGTTTGTAATCAGTGCTCTGTCAGTTTATCAAAACTGCATGTATCAAAGCTAAAACTTTGAACCTCTGAAGTTTTATCTGAAACCAGTTTATCCTGTACCATGGAGTCTGTGAATGAGGCACACCTGTCTGTATTTTTAATAGGAAACTTACTAATGAACTACTGAGGTGCTTGTAGCCTTGGGATTGGGGGTGCTGTTAAACTGGCAAATCTATTAGTACCTTGGTCATCAAACACCATCAGATGTGAGAAGGATAAGTAAATGAGCAGGAGTGAGCCAGCTTTCCAGTTACCCAGGCAGTCCCAAGTCTCTCTGTGGTTACTGGGGGACAAGTCCCAGAGGTAGCACTTGTTCAGATGCCAAGAGGAGAGGATCTGACAGATTCTTTGTGGAGTAGAATTTTGAGGAAATCGGCATATCTGTCATGGCAGAGTGGGACAATTGTTCTTCATTGCTCAACTTATTCATAGTCTGGACATGATCTCAGCAGCAGTTAAAGTGTAAAGCAGGTTTTCGCTGTGTGGCTGGCTTTGTTACATTTGAGGTAAGCCTCCAGGTGGAAAATCTTCTGTGGCCATCCATCTTCTTGGATAGGATGCAGGATGCTTCCAGGAGTTGGCATGTCTCTCATAACAAGCATTTATATTAAATGCAATATTCTCAGATCTCTAATGGTGTTTGAGAATGTTACATATATCTAAATTAGACAAATGTTGTTTCGGCTTAAATTTCAAAGCATATGTAAGTTAAGTCTGGACATACAGTTTACCCAATTAGTTACAGCTTACCAGTGTTAGTAAGAGCAAGAAGATTCAGTCTGTAGTTTTTAGCGGTGATCCTAAGATATATTGGGCAAAAGTAAGTTTTAATGTTGCAAACAATTTAGAGTCAATATCAATTGTCAAAACCAGCATTGTTTTAAATCCTGTTTTCATAAAACTTGTTTTTAGGCCAGGACAGGTGGTGGTGGTGGTGGCAGTGGCGGTCAAGCACCTCTGGTGGGAAGGATGAAAGGAGGAGGGACCAAACAGAACAAACTGCCTGGAGACATTTATGTAGTAGTTCAGGGTGTGAGCTCAGACAGGAACAGAGAGAACAGACAGGAACAGGACAGGAATTATCAAACAGAAATGTATCCTAACCACAGGAATTATCAAAAAGAAATATATCCTAACCCAATTCTATTGGAGACTTAATGTCTCCTTGGTGGTCCCAGTCCAAGTGGTTATCCTTACTAAAGATGATAGTGAAGTATCTTTAACCTCAATCAAAATGGCGGCCAGCTACATAGTCACCCTTACTAAAGATGGCGGTGGGTCATTCACCTCTCTCTCTGACCTTAGCCAAAGTCGCACCTGCCCAGGTGGCTGGTTGCTTGTAATTATAGTGGCAGACCACGTCATGTTCTCTAGCACAGTTTCAATCTGGAGTCACAAGCCTTATAGGTTTTAAAATATCCAATTAGCAAGACACATTCAGGACACATAAACTCAGGCATTCAAAACCTGTCAGAAACACACATGCCTGGCCACACCATTCACACATTTCCACCAACACCTTTAAGGACAAGACAAGCAAACAATGCCATAATAGATGTCACAGTTTCAATCATAGCCATGTGAGAGACGTGTTGTAGGACTGTCCATCCACTTACTACCATGCCTACCATTTATCATATAAGGTATACTCATTGATGAGGAGATTAGGTATGTCCAAGACCTTTTATAAGTAAAGGTTCCATATTAAAGCTAGTGTTCCACATTTTCTTGTAGTGAGTGATTTATCATAGTTTAATGAGAGGAACACTTTATGAGTGACTTGGAGATGTAGAAACATGAATATCTCTTCCACATCTGTATGACACACAAAACATTTGACTATGTGAATTCAATGTGAAAACACTTTATTTGTTATCTTCCTTTAGCAGGTGTGTCATCTGTCACTCTGGATACAATCCATGTGAGCATAAGGGACATGGAAAGAAGCATTGTAGTTCTGTCTCTCTCAGAACAACTGGAAGATATGTGGTAGTCCCCACTATGAGAAGACATGATGACTGTGATACAAGTTTACAATTAACTGGTTTTCCAACTTCAGTGGGAATTCATCAACAAACTCTCATTGGAGAAATTGAGTACCAGGAATATGGAAATTCATCTCTCCCTTCTGGTTCACTGTGCACATGTAGTGTGGCTCACAGTATAAGAAAATGTTATAAATGCAGTCAGTGTGGTCCAACTCTGAGTTCTTCAAGTTCTCTTCAAAGACGTGAAAAACCTCATGTGTTAAGAGAAAGTAATAAATGTGAGTCATCTACTAAAGGCTTTAGCCGTTACAGGCATCTTCAAACACACCAAACACCCAATAATGAAGAGAATCTCTATGAATATAATCAATGCGATAAAGCCTTTAGATGTGATTGCTCTTTAAAACACCAAAGAACTGATTTGGAAGGAAAACTCTGTGAATATAATGAAAGATATAAAGGCTTTGCATGTCACAGTCTTCATCAAGTACATAGAATTCAAACTAGAGAGAAAAGATATGAATCTCAGCAATGTGATAAAGCTATTGTATGTCCCAAAATACATACTAGAAGTTACACTGGAGAGAAACCCTATGAATGTAATCAATGTGGTAAAGCCTTTGCAGAGAAGAGAAGCCTTCACAGTCATGAAAGATTTCATACTGGAGAGAAACCCTATAAATGTAATCAATGTGGTAAAGCCTTTAGAGGGAAGAATAGGCTTCTCAGTCATGAAAGAATTCATACTGGAGAGAAACCCTATGAATGTAATCAATGTGGTAAAGCATTTGCATATAACAGTCATCTTCTCAGTCACTTAAAAAGTCATACTGGAGAGAAACCTCATGAATGTAATCAGTGTGGTAAAGCATTTGCACAGATGTGTGATCTACACAGACATGAAATAATTCATACTGGAGAGAAACCCTATGAATATAATCAATATGGCAAAGCCTTTGTACAGAAGAGTGTTCTTCACAGACATGAAATCATTCATACTGGAGAGAAACCCTATGAATGTAATCAATGTGGTAAAGCCTTTACAGAGAAGAGAAGTCTTCAGAGTCATGAAAGATTTCATACTGGAGAGAAACCCTATAAATGTAATCGATGTGGTAAAGCCTTTAGAGGGAAGAATAGTCTTCTCTGCCATGAAAGAATTCATACTGGAGAGAAACCCTATGAATGTCATGAATGTGGTAAAGCCTTTGCAGAGAAGAGTCATCTTCATAGACATGAAAGTCTTCATACTGGAGAGAAACCCTATGAATGTAATCAATGTGGTAAAGCCTTTGCACGGAAGAGTAGTCTTCAAAGTCATGAAAGAATTCATAATGGAGAGAAACCTTATAAATGTAATCAATGTGGTAAAGCCTTTGCAGAGAAGAGAAATCTTCACAGACATGAAAGATTTCATACTGGAGAGAAACCCTATAAATGTAATCGATGTGGTAAAGCCTTTAGAGGGAAGAATAGTCTTCTCAGTCATGAAAGAATTCATACTGGAGAGAAACCCTATGAATGTAATCAATGTGGTAAAGCATTTGTATATAACAGTCATCTTCTCAGTCACTTAAAAAGTCATACTGGAGAGAAACCTCATGAATGTAATCAGTGTGGTAAAGCATTTGCACAGATGTGTGATCTACACAGACATGAAATAATTCATACTGGAGAGAAACCCTATGAATGTAATCAATGTGGCAAAACCTTTGTACAGAAGAGTGATCTTCACAGACATGAAAGAATTCATACTGGAGAGAAACCCTTTGAATGTAATCAATGTGGTCAAGCCTTTGTACAGAAGAATGTTCTTCAGAGACATGAAATCATTCATACTGGAGAGAAACCCTATGAATGTAATCAATGTGGTAAAGCCTTTGCACAGAAGAGAAGTCTTCACAGTCATGAAAGAATTCATACTTGGGAAGAAACTCTGTGAATGTAATGAATTTGGTAAAACGTTTGCACAGAAGAGTCATCTTCACAGTCATGAAAAAATTCATACTGGACAGTATCATTTGGATGTAATCAATGTGGTAATTTCAGATGTGATCTGCCATGTGGGTGCTGGAAACTGTATGTCTACAAGACGTACTTGCTGGAGTCCAGCTCTATAGGGGTTCAGGTCCCTAAGAGGAGATGGGGCATTAGCAAAGGAAGGAGACTGCCGTGATCTTAGCGTGAATCAGCATGGCTGCTGCTTTATTGAAAAAGGACTATACCCTTTATACTGTATAACTGAATCTCAGGTTAGAATAAAGCAAGGTTAAAAACAGACTTGAAAGATTTCAGGATAAAAGCAGCTATCAACCTCATCACAGCATTTTTCTTGAGGCAAAAGTGATAAATTCAGCAATTATCTAAATGCCTTTTGGATGTGAGCCCATTGTTTCCTTCTAGTGTGCTCTCATCCTTGGAACTAGGTATGCCCAGTTAGTAAATCATTAAGTTCTCTATTCTTGGTGTACTCAGGGGGATACAATGGGGATTCTTGTGTAAGAGTAGGCATAGTAATCATGCTGTATGGTTCCATGGTGGTGGGAATTTTTTCCAAGAATTTTGTTTAAAGAGACTTCCTATGTATACATTTTCATCTTCCACTGTAGCACAAAAAAAAAAAATTCCACAGTAAAAGGGATAAGGAGACTTCATCACATATAGTGAGAATTGTTAAAATTGAAATAAAAAGATGCTGGAGAATTAAGATCTGCAATGTCAAAATGCTGGAACCTTGTCAATTAGCAGTGGTCATTGTGCAGTCTACACCAGGTACTAAACTGCTAAACCATCTCTCATCCCTTTTTCTTTTAAGATTCAATTTATGATTTTTGTCTTTGTGAGTGCACATGAATAGTATAGTTTCAAATCAGATATCAGCCTGTGTGACCCAGTTCTTACTTTCTACCACGTTGGTTCTGAGGACCACACCAGGTCCATCAGTCTTGGTTCCAAGCACCTTTACCTGCTGAGCCATGCCACGATGTCCACTGAGCCCACATATTTTTCGTTAATCTTTTTTTTTTTTTAAAGATACTGATGAAGTTCAGGCTGAACTTGAACTTAAGAACTTTCTGCTTCCACCTCATTACTAGGATGACAAGTTTCACTACCATGCCTTTTATACAGAGGTCTTGTGTGTGCTAAGTAACCATTCTATCCAAGGAGAGCCGTCTGATATAAAAGCATTGATAAAGCCAGTTATTCATATACAGCCACACTGAGACCCTGCTCCAAAAGAAAACCCAGACTGCGAACAAACACAAAATTTTGTTTAAAACTGTGTGTGTGTGTTTTGAGACAAAGTGTCTCAGTTGCCTAGGCTGGCCTAGTACTCACACTGTAGCCCTTGAATCCTGCCTATTGGCCTTGGCTGCTTAAATACCTGGATAACAGGGCTGGACTAGTGAGTGAGCAAGCCAGAGCACAGAACGGCATAACTATGTGTCTGGAGACACACAGCTAGTAGCCAGAGGTACATGACAAGATCAGAATGTTCCTAGGATAGGGTTGGAATCCAGAATCTTCCTTGACATAGAATGCTACCAGTTCAGCATGGAAGGATGGAACGAGGCCCAGGATCTAATATCTTGGGCGTTGAAATGTCCTGAGAATCTTGTGGCGATACTTTATTTGTGCAACGCAATAAAGCTTATCTGAAAATCATAGGAAAAAGCCAGTCAGTATATTAAACCAAGAATTTGGGCAACGTGAGCACATGCCTCTAATCCTTGCATTGAGGAGGCAGAGATTCATCTGGATCTCTGTGAGTTCAAGGCCACACTGAGAACAGAGCCTGGCATGGCTGCACAGGCCTTTAAATTCCAACACTAGTTAACCATAGAGGTCTGCAGGTTTGTACAGACAGACAGGAAGTGATGTAGCTGGGTGGAGAGAGGAAGTGAGATGGCAGACACAGAAAGGATATATGTGTGTGTATACAGGAAGTAGGGCTCTCTCTTTGGCTGAGGATTTCTAGTGGTAAGAACATGGCTAGCTTCTTTCTGTTTCCCTGATCTCTCAGTTTTTGACCCAATAAATGGCTCTGTTTTTTTTTTTTTCAATAAGACTATTTAGCATTTGTCTTACAATTGGTGCCCAGTGTTTGTGGCACAAATTCACTAAAAAGCCACTTTTGCCCTTGAAGGCCCCCTGGCTCAGTCCTTAGCTACACACAGCCGAGTCTCCTTGGCTTCTTCTCTCCTGGTGGGTGGTGGGCTCCCTCTGGATCCCCATCCTCAATTGCTACCAGACTAGGTAAGCTGCCTTGAAACTCCCTTGGACGTCTACTGTTTTATGCACTCAGCAGACTTGGTGAGTCAATTAAAATATCTTAAAGGGAGAAATTAGTTAAAAGAGAAATTTTTTCCACTTTAAAAAAATGGGCCGGGCGGTTTTGGTGCATGCCTTTAATCCCAGCACTCGGGAGGCAGAGCCAGGTGGATCTCTGTGAGTTTGAGGCCAGCCTGGGCTACCAAGTGAGTTCCAGGAAAGGTGCAAAGCTACACAGAGAAACCCTGTCTCGAAAAACAAACAAACAAACAAACAAAAAAAAGGAAAACATTTTTATAATGGGGGAAATTTGGTCTCTGATAACACATTAGGCAGTCTAAAAATGGAACAATTTACAAGAGGATGATTAATGTTGATGGGATTTACATAATGTCAATTATGAATATTTGTGTGGTCATTTATTTTAGCATTAAAAAGGTTGGTTAATTTGAGTGCCAAGATAAAAGTTTTAGAAAAACTTGTTAAAATAAATCATAGAGAAATTCAGATTCAGACAGAAGAATTTAAAGGTGAACCTATCTCATTATTGAATTATACAGTTACAGAGAAACAGCCTGTTTTGAAATAATCAACCTTAATCTATCCAGTACCCTTACAGGTACTGCCAAATGCTCAAGACTGTGTACGAGCTAACTGGACTTCAGTGGAAATGTTAGATTTGAGGAGATTTAAAGAAGCTATAGTCTCATATTGTATGCATTTCTCATTTTTTTTGTTTTTTTTTTTCGAGACAGGGTTTCTCTGTGTAGCTTTGCGCGTTTCCTGGATCTCGCCCTGTAGACCAGGCTGGCCTCGAACTCACAAAGATCCGCCTGCCTCTGCCTCCCGAGTGCTGGGATTAAAGGCATGTGCCACCACCGCCCGGCCACATTCCCCATTTTTAAAGCAGGTGTTAAAATCTTGGCCTGCTTGTAATGAATTATTACCTCAGGACTAGAAAGATTTGGTTACAGCTGTCCTAGAGGCTGGGCCACAGTTACAATGGGGAACCTGGTCGAAAGAGGAGGCTAAGACTATAGAACAATGATGTAGGGCTAGTGGTTTTGAAATTTCCCAAGACCCACTTTTTGGAGAAGGTGATTAGTGAAATTTTCCCAAGCTCCAGCTATGAGAAATTCCTCCCAGAGTTTTGGGGAAGATGCTGTGTTGGGTGTGGAGAATCTGAGGGAAAGGGATCTATGTACACTACGCTCTTTTGTCTGTTTTCTTTATGACAAAACTCCATCTATACAACTTCAGTTCTGTCCTGAGTCTCGGTTCCTCTATGTAACTACCTTTTGTGTCTCCTCATAACCCTGGTAATAACTAATCCCTTATGCTTTTCGTTTCATCTGTGTCCTCTGTTCCTTCAACCTCCATCTATCCTTCCTGGGTCCTTACCCCGGTCCTGATAAACTCTACAAGAGATCTGCTTTACCCTCTACAGAATCTCTATTCCTCTCTTCTGTGTCTGCCTGTGGAATTCTGCTCCAGTCCTTACTGCACCTGGTTATGCAAAAAACCTTATTGTCCTCAATCTGGCACAATAGCAGGAGAGAGGAATCAAGAAGGGAGGGTTTAGAGCTGAGGTTAAAAATAGAGCTTGGAGCTGGGCGGTGCTGGCGCACACCTTTAATCCTAGCACTAGGGAGGCAGAGGCAGGTGGATCTTTGTGAGTTTGAGGCCCGCCTGGTCTACAGAGTGAGATCCAGGAAAGGCACAAAGCTACACAGAGAAACCTTGTCTCCAAGAACCAAAAAAAAAAAAAAAAAATAGAGCTTGGATGTAAGGTAACTCTTTCCATTTGGCTGTTCTCTGGCAGAAGTTAGATAATTCCCATAAAATATTGGGGTCCAGCGAACCATTAGGTGGCCATTTTTTATTGTTAGCTCACGGGTATTTAGGCTATTTTAGTGCAGAGGCGGACAAGCTTAGATGTCTTTAAGTAAGGCATTAAGCTGAGACGCTCAAATTTCTAGAAGACATTGCAGAGGAGAGGTGGGAAAAACATGGTTGGAAGCCTTATTTCCCATGGCTGCAGCAGAGTGAAAAAAAAATAAAAACAAATGTGATCCCAGACTACAATCTCAGGCATCCCTGAGATCAAGTGTGGATTGGTGATGGACACAAGTCATTCAATGCTTTGTCAAGCCAGAGAATGAGGGCTGGGGCATACATAGTGTGAGGATGAGGGTCTGTCAGCAGCTGGCGCAGGTCATTCATTGCTTCGGCGCAACTGAGGACTAGGGTCCGACACTGAGAATGATATCTCAGACAACAGTCATGGGAAATGACTAGAGATTTAAGTCTGTGATGGGGCCAACAGTAGCTGATGAAGGCTGTGGATGATGGTTCCCCCATTCCCAGGACCGGAAGTACACCAGACAATACACTGCTGTTTGCACGGGTCCAGGGGACTGTTTACACTGGCTGGTAAAGGGAAACTCACCAATTGAAGCAGCTGCTGTTGTGTGAAGTGTTCCAGTGGCCAGGCAAATGGACAAGTTGGCAGTTGTAGATCAAGCAAACCCCAGTACAAGGTCCCAGGTGCAGAATGCCAGAAGGGCCTGCTTTGTCTCTGCACCAATGTTATCATGTGGCGCAATGTTATTTATTAAGTGGCACTGTTTACCATGCGAGAAAAGTCACAAGGTACAACAAAACCCACTATAAGATTTTATTAAGGAATAGAGGGCATGTGCATCGGCGTATGGAATATCCACGCAGGAGGAGAGGGAAGGAATGGGTGGGACCCACTTTTATAGGTACCCAGGCACACAGGTGTGCATATGGGCTTATGTAGCTAGGCCTTGTATGTGCATACCCTACATGACCACGCTGTGTGCAGATTATGTGATCATGCAGTGCATACATTAAGTACGACGTAAGTCCCTAGGATGACTAAGCATCATGCATGGTCATTTAGCTGGGGGAGTGGCTAGGAATTCTAACACAGATACTCAGATAAATGCTGAAAGATCAGAGAGACAAAGGAAAAAGCCACTGCCAAATCTCACCTCGCAACTCCATGAGTCCTCTGACTGTTTGCTTTGTATTCTCAGCCAAAAACCTTCTCAGCTGAAAGACTTCAGCCATAAGAGCCTTTATTCCTGTCTCCTCACACCTTATATACCTTTCTCTGCCCAGCCACTTCCTTTTTAGTACTGGGATGAAAGGCATGTGACTCCCAAGTATTGAGGTTAAAGGCAAGTAGTGGGGTTAAAGGTGTGTGCCACCACTGCCTGGCTCTGTGTCTCTACTAGACTGAGTCAATCTCATTTTGTCCAGGGTGGCTTTGAACTCACAGAGATGCAGATGGATCTCTGCCTCCTGAGTGCTAGAATTAAAGGTGTGTGCCACAACTGCCTAGAGTCTATATTTAATCTAATGGTTGGCTTGTTCCTCTGATCCTCAGGCAAGCTTTATTTGATATACAATATATCACTACATAATCCTAGTTTTTTTTAATTTAAAGATTTATTGCATATACAGTGTATGTATGCCTGCAGGCAGAGGGCACATCTCATTACAGGTGGTTGTGAGCCACCATGTAGTTGCTGGGAATTGAACTCAGGACCTCTGGAAGAGCAGCCAATGCTCTTAACCTCTGAGCCTTCTCTCCAGTGCCATAGTCCTAGTCTTATGAAATTTACTCACTTATTATAAACTGTTAAGGATGACTAAGAAATGCATGTGAAAGGTCAGTCACCTTAAACAGGACTAGAACATAAAGTCCTAGTCTTATGAAAGATCCTAACTTATAGTAAACTTTTAAAGATAATTAAGAAATACAAGATAATGGTTACTCACCTTTTATTTTTTTATTTTTTATTTTTGGAGAGGAAAGATTTTAATTATGTTCACTTTCCATCAGAATGTAAGTAGTCTACATAGATTTAAGAAAGAATTCCCTAACATATTATTTGTAAGACGAGAAACCTTTAAAAAGTCAAGAGGACAAAATACACTTCAAGGCTCCTAGGCATGCAGGGCACAGTCCCTGTCATAAGTCCCCAGAGACAGCAGGAGGCGCCCACCAAGTTTCTCTGGTTCCTTACAGGAAATAGACTTAAAGGATGCCCTAGTTGACGCTACCTATGTCCTGGGTGACTTTTCTTTACAGGTTTCTCCCTTGTATAGGTCTCTTTTTTTTTTTTTTAATGCCGAATGCTGTTTATTGAAGGAGGGACGAGGTCTTAAATACAGGCTTTCAGCACAATGGGAGAACACCGGAGGGCAGAAGTTCGCTACCGATGTTTTACAATCTTGCATTTAAGCTGTTAACGCCCATTATGCAGGATACACTGACAAGGAACTTCCCTTAAGCATTCAGGAGGGTGGAACCCGGCAGGAAATTAGCATAGGGAGGATATCAAGGTCAAGGTCAGCAAGTAAGGCAACCGTTAGCCAAAATGGGGACCAGGGCTCTACAGGTCCCCCTTTTACTAAAAAATGAGTTTCTGAGCATGCCGGAATGCAAAAGCAAGGTTTAATTCTGGATATCCAAAAGCAATACAAGCCTAGGCAGGGACTTCATCCAATACATCCAACGCAGTGGAGGCTGGAAGAAGTGCACGCCTATCTGCAAGCTCAGTTTTTAAAGGGAAAAATCACAAGGTTACATCATTTAGGGGTGCTAGTACGGGTACAATTCTGATTGGCTCGCTTCTAGGGGCTTTTTAGAAATCATGGCTTAAATCTTACTTCTAAGGGGGTGGTTGCCCGCCACCATTTCTCATTGGCTGCCCTCAGGTGGGGATATTTTTATGGTCAGTTACCCTGGGAACCAGGGTTGGAACATTCTATAGTCCAGCAGGCATTACCTCGTGACTACCTTGTGACTCTGTACTTTTACACTTCCTTGTTTCTGGAATCTGGACTGACTTGTTTCAGTAACTATTGGCTTATTCCTAGAAGGAGAAATCTTAGGCCTTAGTTTTTTTTTTTTTTTTTTTTTTTTCGAGACAGGGTTTCTTTGTGTAGCTTTGCGCCTTTCCTGGAGCTCACTTGGTAGCCCAGGATGGCCTCAAACTCACAGAGATCCACCTGCTCTGCCTCCCGAGTGCTGGGATTAAAGGCGTGTGCCACCACCGCCCAGCAGGCCTTAGTTTTTGAGTGAAAGCATTTTGGTCTTATTTCTAAGATGGCTCATTTTGGTCTCACACTACTAAAGCTTTTTCTAACTCTGGTAGTCGTGGCCCGTGACTTTTCCACTGGTAACCAGCGTCATATACCTATCAATGTAACCTGCTGCACTCTAGTTCCAGAACAATCCACCCCCATGTCCCTGCCAATCCCCACGAATCTGTCCTGCGTCTCTAGCAGCTGTTCTAGACAGGGGTGATGATTGTCTTCTAAGCCGGAAGGGAAACAAGCTAACAACTCACCCCTAAGAAATGTGATTGGCAAGAGCTTGGGAATCAACGCCTCACAGAAAGCTGTTAAAAGGGAGGAATTCCAAAAGAAATAACTGGAAGGAAATGAGACACCTCCAGAGCCCTCTGACGTCCCACTCTCGACAGAAACTTCTAGACTCTGAGCACTTACGTTTACAACTTTCCGTTCCGACATCTTCTCTTCCTCTCAGTCACACAAGCGAAGAAGTCCAACGATTATCTGACCCGGTGCCAGGTTCTCTTGATGTCACATCCTCAGCTGTCTTAACAGATGTAGCTTACAGACTTCAGCGTTCTCATTGGAAGGAATCGCTGTCGATCAATGTCGTGCGTGTCCTTTCGTTCCCTTCCTGAATGCCTGTAGGTGAGGCAGTAAAGAAAGGTTCCGGGAGCATCTTGATCGCGTATGTGCTTGTGCGCCTCGCTGGAAAGCGTGGAGAAAGCTACCTGGAGTCTATAAGGTTTTGTCCCGCACCGTTGCTCTATTGATGTTGTTCGTTTTTGAATCAGGGTCTCACTGTATAGCCCTGGCTGTCCTGAAACTCACCACATAGCCTAGGCTGGTCCCAAACTCATAGAGAGCCTCCTGCCTCTGCCTTCCCAATGCTGAGATTAAAGAAGTGGCTGCCCTGCCCCCGCTCTGTTGTTTCTTCATTTCTGATGCTGGGTATTGAACCCAGGGTCTTTGCACTTGCCAGGCAGGCATTCTACCACTGAGCCACTACCCAGCCCTCTAATCTTTTGAGACAGCCTCTCCCTAAAATGCCCAGAGGGAGCTCTCTGTAGCCCAGGTTGGCCTTATTTTTGCGGCAATCTTACTGCGAGTCTCATGAGTAGCAGGAAATCAGTGGCCTGCCTGATTTTCATTATGTTTTGTTGTTGTTGTTTTTAATTTTTTCCCTCTTTTCTAGACAGGAACTCACCATGTAGTTGAGGCTGTCCTTGAAATCTCAGTAATCCACCTGCCCCTGCCTCCCGAGTGCTGGGATTAAAGGCGTGTGCCATCACTGCCAGGCTTAGATGGTTTTTACATTTGCTTGTTTATTATTTGTGCATACAAACCATGGCAGGCCTCTGTCATTGAGCCCCACCCCCAGCCCTTCACTTGGGGATCCTAGGCAGGGGCTCTCCCTTGAGCCACGACCCCAACTCTCCTCCTCCTCCTTCTCTTCTTCTTATTCTTTTTGAGACACGGTCTCCAGGCTGGTCTTTACCTTCCCACCATTCTTTTCCTCTGTCCTCATTTGTACAAAGCTGCTCTGCATCCTGTTTTGCTCTCATTTGGGGAACCAGTTGTGTGTGTGTGTCCCCGCATTCACCTACTGATAATTCTCCTCCTTCTTTTCTTTTGCATGGCCGGTGATGGGAACCCGGGCCTTACACTTTGCTTTATCCCCTCCCTTTCTCCCACCGCGTGCTCCCCATCCTTTTACCTTTAGGCATTGTACCATGTGGAATTCCTTCTGGGTCTTCCCAGGCTCCTTAACCTTGAGCCACATCAACTTCTTTTCATCATAAAGGTCTTGTTTAGGGTTGTGGGCACTCCAACACAGACAACCCACCATGTCGCTCACTCAGGGGACAAGATGGACAAAGGGCTGGAGAGGTGGCTCAGTGCTCAAGAGTACAAGGGCTGCTGACCCAGCCACCTCCATCTCCGGGCTCTGTCGCCCTCTTCTGGCTGCCGTGGACACTGTAATACCACCACATGCACATCTTTGAAAAGGAAATGAAAATATTTAAATTTCAAAAAAGACAATTTTAATAATATTTTTTGTCTGGCTGTGGTAGTGTAAGTCATTAATCCCAGCCTTTGGGAGGCAGAGATAGGAGAGAATGTCTGTGAGTTCGAGGCCAGCCTGGTTTAGGATAGCCAGGCACACACAAGTCCTATCTCGAACTCTGCCCTCTGCCCGTCTCCCAACACCCTTCGCCCCATAATGATGATAATTTTGTTTTGTTTTGTTTTTTCCAGACAGGGTTTCTCTGTGTACCCTTGGCTGCCTTTGAACTCACTCTCTAGCCAGACTGGCCTCGAATTCATAGAGATCCACCTGCCTCTGCCTCCCGAGTGCTCTCCCAAGTACTTGGATTAAAAGTGTGCACCCCCACTACTAGGCTAATAATTCTTCTTTAATTAAAATTTCTAATCAAATCACATTTGCAGTTCACAAAGCCTGGTACTTAGAGAAGGAAAAAAATACCATCCCCACAGGTTTGGAAATTGAGGTCCAGAGAGGTCAAGTCAGTTGTTCAACACTGCCAACCATCCCAGCACGTGCAGTCAGGACTGGAACCCAGGCCAGGCCACCCAGTCACTTTGAAGTATCTGCTACCAAGGATCCAGTCCCTGTTCAGGGATTCTGGGGAGTCCTCTCTGCTTGCCCGGGGAGGCTCCAGTCACTTGGTTTCCCATGGTCCATGAGGTCCTGGGCTGACACCTGGACCAAGTACTTGGCATGGTGCTGCAGGGCCCTCAGGTTAAGGTCCTGGCTTCAATGGGTCCCACCTGCGGGAGAGAGGAGGCGGTGGTGGGTAGGACCACTATGCACTGGGAGCTAGGGAACCCGTTTGCTGGGTAAAGTGCCTGCTGTGATTTTGAAACCCCAGCACTCATGCAAGGCAGCTGCAGAGTCAATTGATATTAGTGCTCCCACAGAGAGGTGGGAGGTGGAGACCTGAGGATGCCCAGGGGAATTCTGTCTCACCCTCTCCCAGACCCCTCTCACCTGGCGGAAGTGGGAGGCTCCATGGCGCCAGATGCGGTAATCGAGAGAGAACATGTGTAGCATGAATTTTAAAGGGTCTTATTAATAAAAACAAACCTGAAGCCAGGTATTGGGGTGAACGCTGGAAGATCAGAGAAGCAGAACAAGCTACAGCCACCTCACCTTGCCAACTTCTCAGCTGATCCTGTTTTCTCAGACTGGAAGCCTCTGAGTCCTTATCCAAATGGATCTCAGCTGAACTGCTTCTCGAAAGCCTGAAAGCTTAACCACCTAAAAGCTTCCAGTTTCTGGTCTTCATGCCTTATATACCTTTTTGTTTCTCCCCTCACTTCCTGGGATTAAAGGCTCACTCGCTAGGATTAAAGGATTGAGTCACCAAGCCTTGCTGTTTCCAGTGTGGCCTTGAACTCACAGAGATCCAGGTGGATCTCTGCCTCTGGAATGCTAGGATTACAGGCATGTGTGCCACCATTGTTTGGCCTCTATATCTAGTGGCTGTTCTGTTCTCTGACACCAGATAAGTTTATTAGAGTGCATAATATTATGGGGAACACAATACCACCACAGAGATGTCTGAAAAAGGCCAGGAGGCAGGGGGATGCCAGAGAACCTGCAGACTCTGTCTGGTGGGGTCAGGCACATGCCTTCCCGGGGTTGCTCTGAGGTGGTGGGGCTGGGGTGGGGAGATCAGGCTTGACTGGGGGTAGCAGGAAGTGGGGTCAGGAGTGGCTCAGCTGGTTCATCCATCACACACTGATTCCTGCCTTCATTCATTCATTCATTCATACATTCGCTCGCCTTTGGACATCATTCATGCATTTGCTCTGTCTTTTACTCATCCATTCATACCACCAGTTCATTCCTTCACTTGTTCATTCAACCCTTCACTAACTCCTTAACGTAGTCACCAGCTCACTCACACATTTATGTATTGTTTGGTTCACATGCAGATCTATTCACTGATTCATTAACTCTTTCAGTATAGTGGATTCATTCATTGAATCCATTAGTTTCTTCACTTATCCATTTGTACTCATTCATTCACGCTTTTATTGAATCATTAAGTCATTCAGGTATTCATTTCCTGACTCATTAGTTCTTTCACTCATTCACTGTATTATTCATGCATTTGTTCATTCACTGATTCATGCATTCATTATGCACTCATGTCAGTCATGCATTCATTCATTCACCCATCTGCTCAAGGAGCAAGCATTTGTTGAATTGCATTCCTCACTGCTGACGGAAGTCATGACAGACAAAAAGAAAATTTCAGAGTGAAAGTCCCGAATGGGCTGAAGGGCTTTTCCGAGACACCATTCTGATAGCACAAGACTGTGCTGGAGGACATCGGTGCATCCTCAGAGAATGTTGCATTTCTCTGTCTGCCTCTAGAACACTGCTTCATGCCAACACAAGGTCTACACCATAAGCCATCTCCCTACCCTTCCCTGGCCCTCAGCACCCACAGATCTCCTTCTGTCTCTGGATCCCGCTGTCCTGGAGACCACGCTGTGTGGTTCGTGTCTGGATTGCTCACTGAGCACTGTGTCCTCAAGGTCCCTCCTCACTTCTTCAGGGCTGAGTGGTGTCCCCAGTGTAGACAGATGGACATTGTGTGTCCATCCATCCACAGCAAGACCGGTGGCATGAGCTGCCCCCTTCTGGATGCTGTAAATAAGGTTGCCAAGGATTTGTAGGGATGAACATTTTTATTTCTGTTGAGCAGATACCTGGGAGTGGAGATCATGTGGAGACTCCATGTTTAACCCTTTGAGGGTGGTGTAGTCTTTCACTGAACTTCACTGGTCTCTCTCTCTCTCTCTCTCTCTCTCTCTCTCTCTCTCTCTCTCCTTAGTGACAGGGTCTTGGGAGTCTTGACCCAGACTTACCTCAAACTCGCTCTGTAGACCAGGATGGCCTTGAACTCTGAGAGATCTGACTACCTTTGGGATTAAGGTATGCCACCCCGGCCTTAGTCCTCTCCTAACCACGATTGTCACTTTTGTTTAATAATATACTTTTTTTGAGGGGGAGGAGGACTTCATTGAGGAGCTGACGGGTCATCAGAGACCTAAGAAGGCCAAGGAACAAAGCCATGCAAACACCTGGTGCAGGCTGGAGCCTGGGGTGTGGGGAAGTAACAGGAGGAAAGTGAGGCTGGAAGAGAGCCTGAGGAGTGAGGCCTTGGGGACTGGCAGGACTGGAGGTCCCGCGTGGTGGAGGGCAGAGACTGCTAGGGGCGGGAAGGACAGACACTGATCTGCTCAGCCACAAAGGCCAGGAGGCTGCTGCTGGCGCCACTGGGGTCACCGCCATGCCATTTAACACATAGGGCACCATGGAGAACAGGTGCATATGGGGGATGGTGCACTGAGTGGCCTGGGGGTTCGGCTGTAGGCAGGGCCGGCTCTGCTGCTGGGTGGCCACACCTTGCTTGCATGGGAAACACCATGGGGGTCATGAAGAGGACTGGGTGTCCACCTGGGCCCAGCCCACCCACTGCTTACTTTGGGAGCTGGACACACTCAGGAGACACCGGGGATGTGGATTCTGAAGAACTCCATAGATTACTGACACCCCACACTCCTTCTGTTATTTTGGAGACAGGACCCTGTGGGTCTCAGGCTGCCTCCGACCCTGAGTGGAGCGGGACAATGGAATCTCTTGGTTCTCCACTTCATCCTGGCCCCTCTCCATTCTCTGACCTGTAAGTGGCGATGAAGGACATGGCCATTGTGGAGTTGGGAGCTCCCAGCGACATCCAGGAGCAGTCCACAGCCACGGGGTACCGAGAGGCACGGCATGGCACCCTGGGCTTGCTCAGAGCAGCTAGGGCAGGAGAGACAGGAGCATGAGCTTCCAGGAGCCTAGCAGGTCTCTGTCATGCATGGAAGCATGAGCTCCCCCCCCCAATGACCCCCCATGCCTCAACTGATCCATTTTCTAGATAAGAAAAGTTTTTTTTCTTCCTCTTTCTTTCTTTTTCTATTTTTAAGTTGTTTTAAAGGAGGATCTCATGTAGCCTAGACTGATCTTCAACTCACTATGTAACTGCAGATGACCTTCAACTCCTAAGCTTCCTAACTCAACCCTCTGAGGGCTGTATGACAGATGTGCACCATCATACCCAGCATTGCCTAGCATTTCTGATCCACATTGAGTCACAAAGGTGAAACTTGGGGATTGCTGAGAGTCAACTGTCTATCTCCACATACCTCTAAGCTCAAAGGTACCTCTGCCTGGGTAAATGAGGCTTTGCCCCTCTGTGCCTCAGTTTCCCCATCCCTATAGCAGAATGGGAACAGGTCCCACCGGCATAGGTAGGTGTGAGATCCCACCCAACTCCAGATGTGACCAGAGACTGAAAATAAAGGGTTGGTCCCGAAGATCCAGGTGCCCCGTCCCCGAGTGCCCACCTACCTGTCCCTACATTGCAGGGGAGCAGCTTGCCCAGCGGGTGAGTGACATTAGGAGCCGCTGGGACATGCCTGTGGCTCTGTTCTCTAGGGTTGAGGGACTTGCCAGAGAAGGGGCAAAGGACTGGGAACCTGCACAGGGAGCCTGGCCCTGGGTGAGGACCTGCCCAGTGTGGCTCAGTCGTCCAGTGCGTGGAGCAGAAGACAGCTGCTATGGTGAAGGGAGCCCCAGCTCTGTCAGCAGCTGCCTGGTGTGTGAGTGTGAAACGCCTTGAGGTGGGGGTAGGGGGAGGGTCCCAAAAGGGAGAAGTCACCGGGTGGCCTTACTTCTGGCTGATGGGGAAGCCCCAGGGAGGTGGGTGAGGCAGAGGACAGATGTGGGAGAAGAGGGGAGCGAGAAAGAGAGAGACAGAGAAAGAGGGACAGAAAGACACAGGGGACACTGGCCCAGAGACTGGTCCCAGTGCAGGGTGGTGGCCCTGTTACCACCCACATCTCCCCAAAACTGTGTCAGGGCCCAGACAACAGAGAGCAACTGCCACCCCAGGTAGTCCCCAGCCTCAGGGACACTCTGAACTGTGCAGGACACCTGCTCAGAACACCCAAGGGAACCCCCGGGACAGACTGGAGTCCTGGGAAACTCCAGGCCACACCCCTCTCTTCAGCACCAAGGGAGCCCAGAGCCTCCTGGGGATTTGGGGGATTTGCC
>CABHPP010137075.1:0-45983 GCA_902168425.1 Peromyscus attwateri | reverse complement strand
CGCACGCACGCACGCATGCGCGCTTCACAATTTGAATCTAGTTTCTGTGACCCTGAGTGCTCCAATGGCCAACTCTCATTCTCCAATGCCAATCAGAACCCTTGAACAGCCATATCTTTGATTCCCATTGACTACCTCCTCTTGCTGGGATCACCACATGAGCAAAGGAGAAATAAGAGAAGACAAATCATTGGCTGGATGAGGGTTGATTGGCAGAGTCCCACTGTAATATCTGACAGCTAATCATTATAAAGCTTTCTTGTCTGTACATATATATTAAAATTGTGTAATGAACTCTGAGATATTTGCTCTTTTTTTTAAATTTTATTTTATAATTTAATTTAATTTTACATATCAGCCACGGATTCCCTTGTTCTCCCCCTCCCCCCCCTCGCCTTCCCCCCAGCCCACTCCACATTCCCATCTCCTCCATGACAAAGACTCCCCTGAGGATTGAGTTCAACTTGGTAGATTCAGTCCAGGCAGGTCCAGTCCCCTCCTCCCAGGCTGAGCCAAGTGTCCCTGCATAAGCACCAGGTTCCAAACAGCCAGCACATGCACTGAGGACAGGTCTCGGTCCCACTGCCTGGATGCCTCCCAAACAGATCAAGCTAATCAACTTTCTCACTTATCCAGAGGGCCTGATCCAGTTGGGGGCTCCTCAGCTATTGGTTCATAGTTCATGTGTTTCCACTAGTTTGGCTATTTGTCCCTGTGCTTTTTCTAACCTTGGTCTCAACAATTCTCACTCATACAAACCCTCCTCTTTTTCCCCAATTGGACTCCCGGAACTCCACCTGGGGCCTGGCCTTGGATCTCTGCATCCAGTTCCCTCAGTCATTGGGTGAGGTTTCTAGCATGACAATTAGGGTGTTTGGCCATCCTATCACCAGAGTAGGTCATTTCGGGCTGTCTCTCGACCATTGCCAGTAGTCTATTGTGGAGGTATCTTTGTAGATTTCTGTAGACCTCTCTAGCACTTTGCTTCTTCCTATTCTCATGTGGTCTTCATTTATCATGGTCTCCTATTCCTTGTTCTCCCTCTCTGTTCTTGATCCAGCTGGGATCTCCCGCTCCCCTAGCTCTCTTTCCCTCGACCCTTGCCCTTCATTACCCCCACTTATGTCCAGGTTGTTCATGTAGATTTCATCCATTTCTCTGTCATTGGGAATCCCTGTGTCTTTCTTGGGGTCCTGTTTTCTAGGTAGCCTCCCTGGAGTTGTGAGTAGCAGTCTAGTCATCTTTGTTTTACATCTAGTATCCTCCTATGAGTGAGTGCATACCATGTTTGTCTTTCTGAGTCTGGGTTACCTCACTCAGGATGACTTTTTTCTAGATCCATCTATTTGCCTGCAAACCTCATGATGTCATTGTTTTTCTCTGCTGAGTAGTATTCCATTGTGTATATGTACCACATTTTATTTATCCATTCTTCAGTTGAAGGGCATCTAGGTTGTTTCCAGGTTCTGGCTATTACAAACAATGCTGATATGAACATAGCTGAACAAGTCCCCTTGTGGTATGATTGAGCATTCCTTGGGTATATGCCCAAGAGTGGTATAGCTGGATCTTGGGGGAGATTGATTCCCAATTTTCTAAGAAAGCACCATATTGATTTCCAAAGTGGTTGTGCAAGCTTGCATTCCCACCAGCAGTGGAGGAGAGTTCCCCTAGTTCCACATCCTCTCCAGCATAAGCTGTCTTCAGTGTTTTTGATCTTAGCCATTCTGACAGGAGTAAGGTGGTATCTCAGAGTCGTTTTGATTTGCATTTCCCTGAAGATTAGGGATGTTGAGCAATTCCTTAAATGTCTTTCAGCCATTTGAGTTTCCTCTGCTGAGAATTCTCTGTTTAGTTCTATAGCCCATTTCTTAATTGGACTGTTGGGCATTTTGATGTCTAATTTCTTGAGTTCTTTATATATTCTGGATATCAGTCCTCTGTCAGATGTGGGGTTGGTGAAGACCTTTTCCCATTCTGTAGGCTGTCGCTTTGCCTTGTTGACTGTATCCTTTGCTCTACAAAAGCTTCTCAGTTTTAAGAGGTCCTGTTGATTGTTTCTCTCATTGTCTGTGCTGCTGGTGTTATATTTAGGAAGTGATCTCCTATGCCAATGTGTTCAAGACTACTTTTTTCCAGGTCTGTGAAGAATTGTGTTGGGATTTTGATGGGGATTGCATTGAATCTGTAGATTGCTTTTGGTAAGATTGCCATTTTTACTATGTTAATCCTACCTATCCATGAGCATGGAAGAGCTTTCCATTTTCTGACATCTTCAAATTTTTTTTTCAGGGACTTAAAGTTCTTGTCATACAGGTCCTTCACTTGCTTAGTTAGAGTTACCCCAAGGTATTTTATATCATTTGTGGCTATTTGTGTAAAGGGTGATGTATCTCTGATTTCCTTCTCAGCTTGTTTGTCATTTGTATATAGGAGGGCTACTGATTTTTTTGAGATAATCTTGTGTCCTGCTACATTGCTGAAGGTGTTTATAAACTGTATGAGTTCCTTGGTCGAATTTTTGGATTCACTTATGTATACTATCATGTCATCTACAAATAGTGAAAACTTGACCTCTTCCTTTCCAATTTGTATCCCCTTGATCTCCGTATGTTGTCTTACTGCTCTGGCTAGAACTTCAAGTACTATATTGAATAAGTTTTGGGAGAGCGGACAGCCTTGCCTTGTTCCTGATTTTAGTGGAATTGCTTTGAATTTCTCTCCATTTAATTTGATGTTGGCTGTTGGCTTGCTGTAAATTGCCTTTATTATGTGTAGGTATGTTCCCTGTATTCCTGATCGCTCCAAGACCTTTATCATGAAGGGGTGTTGGATTTTTTTTGTTATATTTATCTGCTTTATTTTATTTTATTTTATTTTATTTTATTTTATAATACCATTCAGTTCTACATATCAGCCACTGATTTCCTTGTTCTCCCCCCTCCCGCCCCCGTCCCCTTCCCCCCAGCCCATCCCCCATTCCCACCTCTTCCAGGGCAAAGCCTCCCCCTAGGACTGAGAATAACCTGGTAGACTCAGTCCAGGGAGGGCCAGTTCCCTCCTCCCAGGCTGAAACAAGTGGCCCTGCATAAGCCCCAGGTTTCAAACAGCCAACTCATGCAAAGAGCTCAAGACCCGGTCCCACTGCCTGGATGCCTCCCAAACAGATCAAGCCAATCAACTGTCTCACCCATTCAGAGGGCCTGATCCAGTTGGGGGCCCCTCAGCCATTGGTTCATAGTTCATGTGTTTCCATTCATTTGGCTATTTGTCCCTGTGCTTTATCCAACCTTGGTCTCAACAATTCTCGCTCATATAGACCCTCCTCTTTCTCGCTAATTGGACTCCCGGAGCTCCACCCGGGGCCTAGCCATGGATCTCTGCTTCCAGATCCCTCAGTCATTGGATGAGGTTTCTAGCACGATAATTAAGGTGTTTGGCCATCCCATCACCAGAGTGGGTCATTTCAGGCTGTCTCTCGACCTTTGCCAGCAGTCTATTGTGGGGGTATCTTTGTGGATTTCTGTGGGCCTCTCTAGCACTTTGCTTCTTCCTATTCTCATGTGGTCTTCATTTATCATGGTCTCCTATTCCTTGTTCTCCCTCTCTGTTCTTGATCCAGCTGGGGTCTCCTGCTCCCACAAGCTCTCTTTCCCTTGACCCTCGCCCTTCATTTCCCCCACTTATGTCCAGGCTGTTCATGAAGATCTCATCCATTTCTCTGTCATTGGGTGATCCCCGTGTCTTTCTTGGGGTCCTGTTTTCCAGGTAGCCTCCCTGGTGATGTGAGTAGCAGTCCAGTCATCCTTGTTCCACATCTAGTATCCTCCTATGAGTGAGTACATACCATGTTTGTGTTTCTGAGTCTGGGTTACCTCACCCAGGATGATTTTTTCTAGTTCCATCCATTTGCCTGCAAATCTCATGATGTCATTGTTTTTCTCTGCTGAGTAGTATTCCATTGTGTATGTAAAGTTAGATTTCAACAACAACAAAAACTACAGAAAACCTACAATCTCATGGAAACTGAATAATGCTCAACTGAATCACCAATGGGTTAAGGAAGAAATAAAGAAAGAAATTAAAGACTTCCTAGAGATCAATGAAAATGAAGACACCATGTACCCAAACTTATGGGACACTATGAAAGCAGTGCTAAGAGGGAAATTCATAGCACTAAATGCCCACATAAAGAAGTTGGAGAAATCTCACACTAGTGACTTAACAGCACACCTTAAAGCTCTAGAATAAGAAGAAGCAAAGTCTCCCAGGAAGAATAGATGCCAGGAAATTGTCAAAGTGAGAGCTGAAATCAATAAAATAGAAACAAAGAGAACAATACAAAAAATCAATGAAACAAAGAGTTGGTTCTTTGAGAAAATCAACAAGATAGACAAGCCCTTATCCAAACTAACCAAAAGACAGAGAGAGAGCATCCAAATCAACAAAATCAGAAATGTAAAGGGGGACATAACAACAGACATTGAGGAAATCCAAATAATCATCAGGTCATACTTCAAAAACGTCTACTCCACAAAACTGGGTGTTGGATTTTGTCTAAGGCCTTTTCAGCATCTAGTGAGAGATCATTTTTTTTCTTTCAGTTTGTTTATATGGTGTATTACATTGACAGATGTTCATATGTTGAACCACCCTTGCATCCCTGGGATGTAGCCTACTTGATCATGGTGGATAATTGTTTTGATGTGTTCTTGGAGTCTGTTTGACAGTATTTTCTTGAGTATTTTTGCATCAATGTTCATGAGGGAGATTGGTCTGTAGTTCTCTTTCTTTGTTGCATCTTTGTTTGACTTGAGAATCAGGGTAATTGTAGCCTCATAGAAGGAGTTTGGTAATGTTCCTTCTGTTTGTGTGGAACAATTTAAAGAGTATTGGTATTTATCTCTTATTTGAAGATCTGGTAAAATTCTGTGTTGAAACCATCTGGTCCTGGTTTTTTTTTTTTTTTTTTTTAGTTGGGAGACTTTTAATGACTGTTTCTATTTCCTTAGGGGTTATTGGTCTATTTAAATAGCTTATCTGGTCTTGATTTAACTTAGGTGGGTGGTACCTATCCAGAAAATTACCTATTTCTTTTAGATTTTCCAGTTTTGTGGTGTACAAGTTTTTGAAGTATGACCTGATGGTTCTCTGGATTTCCTCAATATTAGTTGTTATGTCTCCCTTTTCATTTCTGATTTTGCTAATTTGGATGCTCTCTCTCTCTCTCTCTCTCTCTGCCTTTTGGTTAGTTTGGATAAGGGTTTGCCTATCTTGTTGATTTTCTCAAAGAACCAACTCTTTGTTTAATTAATTTTTTGTATTGTTCTCTTTGTTTCTATTTTATTGATTTCATCTCTCAATTTGATTATTTCCTGGCATCTGTTCCTCCTGGGTGACTTTGCTTCTTCCTGTTCTAGAGCTTTGAGATGTGCTGTTAAGTCACTAGTGTGAGATTTCTCCAACTTCTTTATGTGGGCATTTAGTGCTATGAATTTTCCTCTTAGCACTGCTTTCATAGCATCCCATAAGTTTGGGTATGTGGTATATTCATTTTCATTGATGTTTAGGAAGTCTTTAATTTCTTTATTTCTTTCTTGACCCATTGGTAATTCTGTTGAGCATTATTAAGTGTCCATGAGATTGTAGGCTTTCTGTAATTTTTGTGGTTGTTGAAATCTAATTTTAAACCCTGGTGGTCTGATAGAACACAGGAGGTTATTCCAAATTTTTTTATATCTGTTGAGATTTGCTTTGTGGCCAAGTATGTGGTCTGTTTCAGAGAAGGTTCCATGGGGTGCTGAGAAAAAGGTATATTCTTTTTTGTTAGGATGGAATGTTCTGTAGATATCGATTAAGTCCACTTGAGTCATAACATCAGTTATGTCCTTTATTTCTCTCTTAAGTTTCGATTTGGCAGATCTGTCCAGTGGTGAGAGTGAGGTGTTGAAGTCTCCCACTATTAACGTGTGGGGTTTAATATGTGATTTAAGCTTTAGTAATATTTCTTTTACATATGTGGGTGCCCTTGTGTTTGGGGCATAAGTGTTCAAAATTGAAACTTTATCTTGGTGGATCTTTCATGAGGTTTGCAGGAAAATGGATGGAACTAGAAAAAGTTATCCTGAGTGAGGTAACCCAGACTCAGAAATACAAACATGGTATGTACTCACTCATAAGTGGATACTAGATGTAAAGCAAAGGATAACCAGACTGCAACTCACAACTCCAGCGAGTCTACCTAGTAAAGAGGACACTAAGAAAGACACAGGGATTGCCCAATGACAGAGAAATGGATGAGATCTACATGAGCAACCTGGACATGAGGGGAGGTAATGGAGGGCAAGGGTCGGGGGAAAGAGAGCTTAGGGGAGCGGGAGGTCCCAGCTGGATCAGGAACAGAGTGGGAGAACAAGGAATAAGATACCATGATAAATGAAGACCCCATGGGAATTGGAAGAAGCAGAGTGCTAGAGAGGTCCACAGAAATCCACAAAGATACCTCCACAATAGACTACTGGTAATGGTCGAGAGAAAGCCCAAGCTGACCTACTCTGGTGATCTGATGGCCGAACACCCTAACTGTCATGATAGAACTCTCATCCAGTGACTGATGGAAGCAGATGCAGATCCATGGCCAAGCCCCAGGTGGAGCTCTATGAGGGTAACTGATGCGAGAGAGGAGGGATTATATGAGCAAGAGATATTGAGACCATGATTGGAAAAGCACAGGGACAAATAGCCAAACTAGTGGAAACACATGAACTATGAACCAATAGCTGAGTAGCCACCATGGAACTGGATCAGGCCCTCTGGATAAATGAGACAGTTGATTAGCTTGAACTGTTTAGGAGGCCCCCAGGCAGTGGAACTGGGACCTGTCCTTAGTGCATGAGCTGGCTTTTTGGAACCTAGGGCCTATGCTGAGACATTTTGCTCAGCCTTGTTGTAGGGAGGAGGGGACTGGACCTGCCTTAACTGAATCTGCCAGGCTGAGCTAAATCCCCAGGGGAGACCTTGCCTTGGAGGAAGTGGTAATGGGGAGTGGTTTGGGGGGGAAGGCTGGGGGATGGGAAGAGGGAGGACAGGGGAATCCGTGGCTGATATGTAAAATTAAATTAATTATAAAATAAAATTTTTTAAAAAGTTGTTCAGAAGGAAAATAATACATGTCCACCATATGCCCAGGACTACTGTGATTTGTCTTCTTGCATATGTAAATGACTAGATTAAGAATTAGGTTTATTATTTTTATTTTTGTGTCTGGGGGTTTGCCCACATATCTGTATGTGTACCTGACTGCAATGCCTATGAAACCTAGAAAGGGGCATTGGAAACCCTGGACCTGGAGTTTCCTATGGTTATGAGTAGCATTCCCTTAGATGCTAGGAATTGATGCCAGATCCTCTGAGAGCAACAAGTGCTCTTAACTACTTAGTAATCCCTCTAGCCCTGATGAACAACTGCATCTATTATACTATCTATGTATCCATACTGTTATATGGATGGAAGTTAAGATGCATAATCACAGACTCAGAGGATAATTGAGTTGCCCGAAACAATGAAAAATGGTGTATCTATGTATCTGGAACCCACTTTCCCTTTCCATTCATTGTAATTTAAAATGCCACGTGTCTGCCACTTCATGATAGGATAAGTGAAGAGACAAGTCGGTTGACTGGACATTTGTTCTCTTAGAAAAGTAAATGTCATTGGGCTTTGAACATAATATACTCTATTCTTTCATTTCTGTCATAAAATATCATCCCTGAGCCCCTAGAGCACACATGTGAACTCTCTGCAAACTGAAGCTCTTGGCCTCAATTCTTCCTCTACCCTCAAACTAGTGTGAGAGAGGATTAAAGAGAACAATGGGATAACTTGCCTCTTGTACACTTCTGTCCAAAGCAACTCATATGGGTTGTAAGGACAGACAGACTTTTTATGACATAAGAGTTCTATAGTCATTCTGGTTCATATTTTTCAATAACTTACCACATACTAGAATGAACTTATGGCTCCAGAACAAATTTAGAGAGCTGGCACAAGGGAAATGTATGATGCCACACACCTACCTGTAACATGAGCATTTTGGAATGCAAAGCAGGAATAACATATTTGGAGGTCAGCTCAGGGTGCATAGTAAGCCTGAGAACAGCATAGTTTATATGCTGAGAATGTATGAGATATCTGTGTGGGCCGGAGAGATGGCTCAGCCATTAAAAACTAGGCTCACAACCAAAAATATAAGAAAACTAAAATATAAAGAGACACAAAAATAATACATTAGATAAAAAAATAAAAAAGAGGAAAAATGCTCAAGAGCAAAGCCCAAGCTTCTACCTGCTTTGATAGTTTTATTTTTTATTTTTTCATTTTCCAATAAAACAGTTATAGTCATTTATTCACATGGTATTCAAAGTGGCTTTTGTTCTCTAAAATAGAGTTGAGTAGTTGCATCAGAGATTGTATGTTCCACAAAAAGCAAAATATCTGCCATTTGTCTCTTCATAGAAAAGGGATTTCAAGACCTGTTTTATGAATCAAGTAGGAAAAGCCACCTAGGGGATTTCTCACAACAACAGACATTCCTCACTGTCGATCTTAATGACTGACTGAATTAGTTGTGATGTTGCTGAGTCGAGTGGCTGAACAGCGTAGTTTAGAACATGGACTGTGGATATCAGCACCCTGAATTCAAACTCCAACAACTGGTTGGCTCTGCACTGTTTGACAAGTTGCTCGTCTATTCTGTTTTTATCATCTGTGAAGTACACATGGGAATTCTTCCCTTGGAGAATTGTTTGAAATCCGAACAAGATGCCACATGTGTCAGGTACAAAGAGCTCTGATGATATCCTTATACGACTTCCACAGGCCTGCATCTCAACATCACAAATTCTTCACTTATACTGGGTATCTGAGTAGATACACACATAGCTCTCACTATCCTTGCGCTGCTCCTCAGCGTCAAGTCGCTCTTTACATACCAAGAATAAATGCCCACATTCTCTGAGAACGAAATGAAAAAAAAAATAAAAGCAGCATTACAAGGAGGAGCACAACCTTCTTTCCTTTTCCACTTCTTTATCTTCCTCAGTTAGATCTGATATCCTTCAGCTTATCTGCTCTGATAAAAAAAAAAAAAAAAAACCATACCAGGCAATTGCTAATTGCTGATAGCTGCCTCTCTATTGATCTTTCCATCTGGCTCAAAGATCTCAAACTGCTATGTGATCCTTCCAGCTAATCACAGTTGGGATGGGTCAAGACAAAGGGACCCCATTTAAACATCTCTGTGCAAGAATAGCTCAGCTTCTTCAGGGAAACTAATCAACAAAGGTTCATCTCCTCCTCTTGTGGCCACTGTTTATCTCTGTCTCTTTAGACTTCATGTTTTCACAATTTTTTGTATGTGTGTACAATCCATCTGTTAGTAGACACCAATGTTGTGTCCATATCTTTTTTATTGTGCATGATGCTACAGTAAACACAATGGTGCAGATGTCTTTGATATAAGTAGACATTTCTCCAAAGAAGACACATGAGTGATGAACAGATATGTAAGATGCTCAGCATCGGGAGTCATGAGAAAACTCCAAGTCAAAAGCACTATGAAATCACGTATGTGTGTTGTGTACACACACACACACACACACACACACACACACACACACACACCTTGGAATTTAAATGTTCTGTACAACAAAGGGAACAATTAGCAGAATAAAGAGGGATTCTAGAGAGTGGGAGAAAAATCTTTGCTAAGTATACATCAAATAGGATGTTATTCAAAGAAATGCAAAAATTAAATACCAAATGAACAAGTAAAAAATCAGTAATGAGTAACTGAATCAATAGATAGTTCTCAAAAAGAAGGAGGAGGAGGAGGAGGAGGAGGAGGAGGAGGAGGAAGGAAGGAAGAGGAGGAGAGTGACCAACCCATTGAACAACTGTTAATCTTTCTAAGTCATCAGGGAAATGCAAAGCAATAGTGCTTTGAGATTCTATTTCACACCTATTAGAATGGGTATCAGAGTGAAAAAACGATAGCAAATGCTCACAGGAATATGAAGAAAGAGAAAGATGCAGTTTCTGCTGGTGAGAATGAATACTTAACTAGTAGTCACTATGCAAGTTAGTATGCTGTCTCCTCAGAAATTCAAAACTAAATTATCATATGACCCAGCTGTACCCTCTTAAATATATACCCAAAGAACTCAACATACTACAGAGATGCTGGCCCATCCATGTTCACTGGTGTACTACTCAAACTATCTAGAAAGCATAACCAACTGAGATGTACATCAGCAGATGAAGAAAAAAAATGCAGCCCATATACACATTGGAATTTTTTTTTTTTTCAAGACAGGGTTTCTCTTTGTAGTTTTGCGCCTTTTCCTGGAACTCACTTGGTAGCCCAGGCTGGCCTCGAACTCACAGAGATCCGCCTGGATCTGCCTCCTGAGTGCTGGGATTAAAGGTGTGCGCCACCAACGCCCGGCACACAATGGAATTTTATGCAGCCATGAAGACCAATGTAATCATTACATTTGTTGAAAAAAATAGATGCAACTGCAAATTCACATGTTAAGTAAAGACAAATTCAGAAAGAAAAATGCCATATGATTTGTGTTTTCTTTGTATGTGGAGACAAAATTTTAAAATTAATAAATGTGAGTGTTTGGGTCAAAAAACTAACAAAGGGATCATGAGAAGTGAGGAAAAGGTTTAATTGAAGTGGGATATTTAAATATATGTGATATCAGTAAAGGGTATTAACTAAAAGAAAGGTAACCAATTAGGAGTGTGGAAGGGGCCTGAGGCAGTCAGGAAGAGGAACAATTGAGAAAAATACATGATGACACATATGAATGAATATGCCAGGATGAAATCCATTGATTTTTATGGTAACCTAATATATACATATATATTGTAAAAGATAATACTTGTTTACTCACTCAAGAACACAAGAAAACTATTTTAGAAGTCATGTAGAGAAAAGAGAACTGTTGGACACCATTGGTGGGATTATTATATTAGATCTCTGTCACAATATCTGTGATAGGAAACCCATAGACAAAACACGTTGATTTTGACTTCTGATATCAGAACTTCCAGCCCAGGATCAGCTGACCCTGTGGCTTACAGAAGGGTGGCAAGGCAGCCCACTGTAATGTGGGTAGTAGAGTAAAACTACTCACTTTATGGGAAAGAAATGAAATGAGAAAGAATGAGGCTCATAGTAATCCTATTTAAAGAGCATGCACTCATAGAGCCAAAGACTTCCTCAGGCCCTCTTGAATTTTCTACACCCACCCAGTTGCACCAAGTTGGGGAATAATAGTTTGGGATGATACTCTGGATACAAACTCTAGGAAATACAAATTGGTGAAGTCATTATGGAAACTAGAATGAAATCGTCAAAAAAAAATTAAAAGCACAATTACTATATAACCCAGCAATCTCTTTTCTAGGCATACACCCAGAGGAAATGAAACACTACCTTATAATGATGTCTGAAAACATTTATTGTCTTAATACTCCCTCTCAGTTGTTTGCAGAGAGGCTCATCTATGATAAAAATGGAAGTAATGTGATTGAATTATCTAAATTACAGGAACCCTGCTCTAGGGGAGTCCTGCAGGCGTTAGGCAGTTGAGGAAATGGAATAAGTAATTTAAACTCCACTTCTGTTTTTTTGTTGACTTTAGACTATATTCAAAAAACGAAGCTCCAACATCTTCATCATGCTTCTGTAAGTCATTTTGAAATTCTTAGCTAAAAAGTGCTAGGGAATTGCATATAAAACTAATCATTACCTTGTAATGAAATGGTTCTGCAAATTACTGCTTAATAATACTTGAAGTCATCAAAAAAGTTCAAAGATTAATTACCATGTAACTGGCAGTGTTTGGATCAGAAAATTAAGGTTCCAGTGAAGAACAGAAAATATCCATATAATTACCCAGGTATAAACTGCAGCTTAATACAGTGTGGAATATGGGCTTTTCAAAACAGCACATTACTTTTGGGTGCATCACTAATAATTCATTATACTCATTTCTGACCATAGGATAACCAATACCATGCTTGTTTATCAATCAGTGCCTGATGTCCACTTCCCCTATTGTAAATACCCATAACATATGGTTAAAATAATACCATTTGATGGGTATGTATGTATGTATGTATGTGTATATGTATTTATTTATTTATTTTTATCATGGATCCTTGGCAAATAAGAGGCATATGGTATTTATTGTAGTGTATTGGGATATTTTATGGGCATAGTTAGGTAAAACACATTAAAAGTTTACAAAATGTTAGAAAGCACGGGGAAAGACTGAAATTTATAAACATATCAGCTCACAAAAGTTTTGAATTATATCACACCTTTCCATATATGTAAAAATATTGCATCTTAGGAGACAGGTGATGGGAAGAGTTCAATATTCTCTAATTTTTATTTAAATAGATAGGAATAGACAATATGAAACTTAAAAGATTATTTATATAAGAATATCCAGTTGGGCAACACTTCTTCATGTCGTTATGAGTATACTTTCTCGAACTGCACTATTAGTTTACAAGTTTCCTGCAGGATGGTGGCCACTAATGCTTTTAGGGATTTTTTTCAAAGTGAGACATAATTTAAGAATTGAATTTGGCAAGCTATGCCTGATTCAAGCAAGAACCATATGCTAGCAACCATGCACCACCTGGCAAGCTTCTTTCAGAATAATTTTCACCTGCTGTCTCCCCAATGTGAAAATATTTGCTCAACAGATTCTTACCTGATTGAAAAAAGAGAAGGTCATCAACAAACAGAGAAGAAAGGAGCATGGGGACACTGGCAAGTAAAAGAGAGCTGGCCTCTCTTCTATCAGAGTGTCGCTTCTTACCAGAAACTGTTTCTCGGTTAGGGTACAGTGGGTGACATCCTGAAGGGGAGATGACAGGTGTCTCTTCAGGCATCCTGACCTTCAGACCACAGTCTAGAACTTTCATGCCTCCTGCTTCTTTAGGGACTAATCTCTGACCAATCGTCACATTCACCATCTCACAGCTCTGAATGCTGCTTCTTCAGAGGCAGCCATCATCATTCCTCCACAGTTCGTAAGGCTCTTTTCTAAATTCTAGTTGTTAACAAAATGACATGGGGAAGTAAAAAAGAAAAGAAATGGAAGGAGAGAGAACTGAAATGATCATATTTTTGCTTAGCTTAGGACCATGGTAATTTCCTCTTGATTATGTGTAAAAGCTTCCTAAACCATTCATAACTTCACTCACTCCTTATTCTTCCTGAAGCTGCTAAGTTTAAAATTCTAGCTCACTGAATCTGTTTAAATACCCTGGTGTTCATTCATGTGCAGTCATACCTTTTATCTTTATGAGATACCTCTTTCTTCTATAGATGATGAGAATACACCTCAAGAACCTTTCTTGACTTGTATATATTTGTCTGTCTGTCTATCTATCTATCTATCTAAAATATCTATGAATGAATTATGTAAATATGTAGGATCTATTTTCTGACTGTGTATCATCTGTCTACATATCTGTCTGTCTCTCTTCTACATATCTACTATCTGTCTATCCATCCAGCATCCATCTAATTGTCTATCTGGAATTGCATTCGGCTTCAGGCTTTAGATCTCTTCACAGAAGAGATTTAAAGTCTCTGCTAATATGTTTCACATAAAAGTTGATAGATTTATGATTAAACTGGTTAGCACATTAGGAGAATATCAGCAACCAATAACTAGAATGTGTTGTTGTTATTACCTGTCCTATCTGGAGAGAGCCATAGAATCATTTAGAGGTTCAAGCGGCTTAAAAGTCATGAGGCTGGAAATCTGGGCAGTTTTTGCTAAAGATGGAAAACATCCATCCCCTGCCAACAACTCAAGAGTGCTATTAAACTTTGGAGTAATTAAACATTATTCCTTTGGAGAGCCAATGGCTAACTAGATGGTAAGAATAAATCCTTAAAAATACTTGGGTGGATTCTAACTGTATGGGTTTCCTTTAATAGTTATGAATAGAGAATCAATAAGCAACATTTATTTTTCCAAGTTTTACTTACTAACATTAAAATCTTACTCATATGTTTTAGAGTTGTCATTATTGTTTTTAGTTTCAAATGACCCTTTGCTGAGTTATTTAAATCTTTCAGTTTCCACTACACAGATTCTGTAGTATTCACGGTGCCTGGGACTGCATCAGCCTGAATAACAACTAAATCTCAGTTTGTATCATAGACCCTTGAACTTGCTTGGCCTCAATAATCATGTAATGCTCAGTGTACATTCAGTGAATAAATGTTCAAGATTAAAGACACATGTTGAGTATTTAAAATAATTTTGTCTTTCAAAGTTTTGTAGATAGATTACAGAATTTTAGACATGACAAACATTGGTGCTCAAAAAGAAATGCTAACTACAGGTTAGACAGCAAATGGGTCATGATAAAGGACAGGGTTTCCAGAATTGTGTTATTTAAAATGAAAAGGAAATATTGAGGGGTGAAAAGAAGCACCGTAATTTCCACTGGGAGTCACTTTCCATCAATCATCCTGAAAAGGGTGAAGGAAAGCTACATGCATTAAGCTCATGCTCTGACAAACTTTAGATACATTATCTCACATTACTGGCTTGAAACAGAATAAGGTAAGTCACATTATTTACTGCTGTGGATTTGGGTTCATATAGATACCACCAGTTAATGACAGTATAAAACTCTCTTCCCAATACGTATTTCACTATGTTTCCTCCTTAGCTCATTTTCTTTTTCCAGTGGTAGAAGCAGAATCGGCAAAAATTCCAAATTTGAAAACATGGCAAATGTGAAAACAACAGTCAGTCCACCCTCAGGAAAGATGCAAAACAGAGGAAAACCAAACCAAATGTGAAGCTCCATGTGTGCCCTGATTTCAATTTAATGTGATGCTAAACTAGAAGACAAGCTGTGCTCACCCTCTAGGCACTGGCCCAAGGTACACCTCAAATGACATGAGCCATGCTGTATTCTCTTGCACAGAGATACCTAAGTCATTTTCCTGGGAATGAGCAGGGTGTTTGGAGGGCTCAAGCACAGAAGAAGGTAAAGGGCAAGGAAGGTCCCATATTTTCATGTCTGCATGGAAGGAAAATAATGGAAGATCTTAGTGTCTTAAGTACCGAAGTCATTTTGGAACAATTATTTTCCAAACTCACACTACACAAAGAAATGAAGCATTGGTGGCCAAAAATCACAGACTGTGAGCCAAGAGCTTAGAACTAAGGCAGGAGAAGTTTAAACTTGCCAGGAAGGGCAATGCTATTCACAGAGCCACCAAGGGAATAAGCAGGGTCTCATGGGAAGAGCAGAGGGACTCCCTGTGCCAAGCTTCTAGTGCATATTAGGAAAAGTGATTGCAAGGGACTCAAGTGGTCTTTTCTGGCCCCAGGAGATAATTGGTGAGCTGAGCAGAGCTGTCTAACCCATGGGCCAATGACAAATTATAACAATCCATTATTTTTACAAAAGGAGAAAAAAAAAGAGAGCCTCTTTTGTCCTCTTGCTCAAAATGAATTTTATGTCTGTAAGGAGCACAGGACAAATAGACCCTAGAGGCTGAGGTTTTCTATTAACTCACAGGATAGTGACTTAGTGGAACAAAGGAAGTATGAAGTTTTCTTTATGAATTCTTGCAGCTTGCATCAAAAACTTTTGCAAAAGCCCATCCTACCACAGTAACTTTCTGTGACAAGTCCCTCAATTCCAAGGATACTTCTCAACTGACTTTTTCTGTTCATCTGCCAAAAGGAAGCTAGTTAGATATGAATAGACGTGTGCCATTAGGAGGATGGTTGAGAATGTGTCAGAGAGAAGTTGTAATTAGAAAGTGCTTAGGATAATTCTTTTGATGTCACAAAGATATTTGTTCTTAATCCAACCCTAGCGGGTTGGTAGAACATTCTGGTTGATTTTCCTAAAGTTCACTGAGTGCTTCATCCCACATATTTTGCTTGCAAGATATATGTTCTTCTAAATAAAACATTAAATTTGCTCTGAATTCCAAGGAAAGTCACCAACTAACTTTCAACAACCAACCCTAGCACACTATAGCTGTATAAGACAGATGCAGACCTGAAAATACATTTGTACCAGATATGTATCCTAATTAATTTATGGCATCTCTCTAGAGACAGAAAATATTTATAATAGTCTATAACACCAGAGTTAGTGGCTTGTAACACCCCAGTCATCAGAAACTGTAGCTACGGTCCTTGTTGATCTCAGGGTATCTCTCACAGACTCTTCTTCTTGTCAAAAGGTGAACAGTCTGTAAGAGCTAGTGTATTCACTTGACATCACAGATTGGACATCTGTTAAGGATTATCAACTAAAAAAAGGATATGCAAGAGGTCTCTAGAGCATGAAGATTGTTAGAGGCAGGTACTCCTCCAGGACGATGCATCATCATAATATTTGGTATTCCCTGACTCAGAGGATATAGGACATAGTCATGATTTGAGCCCATGAGGTTGTACTGGAGATTGTAGGATTCCTTATCACAACACCCAACACCCAGATTGACCCTACAAGTAAATCACTAACTCACCTAGAGGCACAAATGTCTGAATAAAAAGAAAGAGACACAGAAGTAGAACTCCTTAAGAATAAGAAAACTCTTACTGTTCTTTGAAATGTGTGTCCTAAGCCTGGAATTTCAGGAACTGGGTTCAAATTGGCCATGATAGTAATGTCACTAAAGACACATGACCTCAGACCTGCTCACTAAAATGCCATCTCTGAGACCTGCTAGTTATGTGAACTCAAGTACAGTGGAAATTAACAATAACCCTTCCTACTATAAGGGCTACTGAAGGAAAGTTGAGTTAGTTTTTATGTACTATCACTTTTAACAATACTGCTCCATATAAAACTTGAGCAAAAAGTCTTGTTGTTTTAGATCTATAACATTACATTTGACGATTATAATTGAGACTCATTACTTACTACCTGTTCAAGATTCATTCTATCACTGTGATAAAACACCCTAACTGAAAGCAAATTAGGGGAGAAAATGGTTTACTTGAGCTTAAACTACCAGGTCACAGTCTCTCATTGAGGAGAATGAAGGCAGGAATATAAGGCAGGAACTGAAAGGCAGAACCCATGATGGAATATGTTAGATAGAATTTAACTCTCTAATTTGGGTTCATCATGAGCTGTTATTCCCTGTCCTCATGCCCCAGCCTCACCAGTGCTGGGATTACAGGCATACACCACTATACTAGTGGCACTATTAGGTGGTGTGACCTTGTTGCAGTAGGTGTGGTCTTGTTGGAGGAAGTGTGTCACTGTGGAGTCAGGTTTTGATGTCCCATATATGCTCAAGCCACACCCAGGGAGACAGTCTACTTCCTGTTACCTGTGGATCAACACTTGGCAGCTCCTTCTCCAGCACCATATCAGCTTACCTACTGTCGTGCTCCCCTCCATGATGATAATGGACCAAACCTCTGAAACTGTAAGCTGCCACCTCAATTAAAAGTGTTCCTTTATAAGAGTTGTCATGGTCATGGTGTCTCTTCACAGCAATAGAAACATTAAGACAACTATCAACAGTGTTTCTTTATGGTTATAGTCACCATTCTTATCTGGATCATTGCCTCTTGGCTATTGTGACTTCTGTTTATGTGTGTGCATGAGCACCTTCATGTGTGTGTATGGGCGTGTTGTATATACATATGGGGTACATGTGTGTGCAGATAAATATGCTCATGTATGCACATGTGAAGATCAGAGATGAACATTGAATATCTTCCTCAATTCTCCCCATTCTTTTCTTCTTTCTTTCTCTCTCTCTCTCTCTCTCTCTCTCTCTCTCTCTCTCTCTCTCTTTCTTTCTTTCTTTCTTTCTTTCTTTCTTTCTTTCTTGAGACAAGATCTCTCACTGAACTTGGAAAACATTAATTTGGTTAGGCTATCTGGCCACTGAGTCCTTGAGATTCTCCTGTCTCTGCCTCCTAGTGCTGAGAGGATAGGTGAGTTCCACCATGGCCAGTTTATATATGGGTGTTGGAGAGCTGAACTCAGGTCTGCATGCTAGCATGATAAACTCTTTAGTCACTGAGTCATATTTCCAGCCTGCTACTCTTGTTTCTTGGCTTCATTTTTGTTCTCTGCCCTTGTCATCCGTCATCACAGATGAATTTTTCTCATTGGTTAATTCATTCAATTATGTACTCAGAAACTATTTATTGATCAGTCATGACAGACAGTGTGAGAAACTAATCAAGGAACAAAGGCATAATCTCAGGGTTTCTTTTGTTCAGGGCTGTTTTTATTAAAACATACATGGAAAGATCTAAAGGAGAGGCTTGTTGCATCCACGGTCTCATTTCATCCTCATCCCCGTAAAGATTAAAGAAAATAATTAACTTGCCTAATGTTACTAGCCAGAAAGTGGCAGACTCATGACTCAACCTAAGATCTATTTGACTAAAACACAGTGGTTCATTCTAATCCGTATATGCAGTGCAGAAATTTCTGTGGGTCTTCTCGTTTCTATTCTTTAAGATAGTTACTGAAAACTTTTTACTAACGAAATACAATATGGGGTTGTGAGAGTTTTTCTTTGTGATCTCTAAAATTCATTTGTTACATGGAAGCTTATCAGAGCCACTCCAGCACCTAGATCTTTCCTTCTCTGTCACATGTGTGAATGTCTGATCATACGGCTGAATTTCTAAAATTTTTACATTTATTTGAGTTAAATGACCAGAACTGAACAGACTCAATAATATTAGTACTTGGGTAGATGACACATTTTCAATTTAATAGTGAGGTTCAGGCCACCCAGAATAATTGGAAAAAAGTTTTAAGAGGACAAAAATCTGTGAACTGGCTCTGGGTTTCTTTGGTATGAGTGTTGCATGGTATTTGGCTGGAAAAAGCTCTATTGGATCACTAGTTTATGAATATAAATTATTACCTCCAGTGCAAATATTTGGGATGGAAACACTTTAATCCATTAAGAAACCACATCAAATTATCCTTGAGTTTGCTCCAAAAATGAAGTCAAGAAGTAAGGGTAGCAGGATGAATAGACTCTTTCTGTTTCCTTCCATCTTGAAGCAAGAGTTATTTTATAGTCTTACCCACAACATCTCAGATAAGATCAAAAGTTCTTGGAGGTGCAGAGGAAGGGGGGAAAGCCAAGAGTGAGGAGGCAAGGAAAAGAGGGAGGGGGAGAGAGAGAAGAAAAGGGAGAGATAGGGTGAAGACTGGGAGGGGAGAGAGAAAAAGAGAGAGAGAGAGAGAGAGAGAGAGAGAGAGAGAGAGAGAGAGAGAGAGAGAGAGAGAGATCATCTCTGTTAGTGCTTTCTGGGTGATTAATTCATAATAATTCCTTTTGTTTGAATAGAAATTTCTCATATGGCCTTTAGTTACGACATGCCATATGATTTCCTTTCCTTTTCCAACACACACAGTCTGTAGAGAATGACCCTTTCATTTTCTGGGTACAAGATGTGAGTGTTTCCCTCCCTTTTCCCCTCCCCTTCTTTCTTTCTTATCTCCCTTAGTCTCCATTCTGGTCTTGGGAGTGTAGTTTGATCCAGGCCATCTTTCTCTAAACCATATTAATCAGCACCTCTGAAAGGTCCCATTGCCAAGAATATTAAAGTGTGACAGGATAATACACTAGGAAATATACTGTGGGTCATATTATAGTCCTGGCAGGACTAAATGACCTAAAGTCATCTCAGTCTTCAGTGTTGTTTGGATTAATTAAATTCCTGTCTCAGGATCCTTGGGTTTAGGATTCCTTCCTCACTAGTGCTTGCAAATGGCCCACCCAGAGGTGGACTTCCCAACTGACATTTTCTTTGCTTTAGTGCTATCTTTCCTCTTACACTTTATCTAGAAAACAGTTTTACCTATAAAATATCTATAAAATTACATTTGATCTATAAAATACTCATTGGTGCAAACAGACAAAATTAAACTACTGGAATGTGATAGACCCTGGGCATGTAGCTGGTGAGATCTGAGTCACCTTCCATGAACTCTAGGTTTTTCAGGAAAACTGATCTCTACCAAAACTGTGCAAACATAATTATGACTATGGCACCAGAGGATGCAATGCACTAGTCCAGTCTCAGGGGGTTGGATCTTGCTTGTCAAGAAAATGGACCAAGCGACCAAGGCAGATTATTTAATGCAAAGGGGGAGTGGTTATGTGCAAATACCTGGATGTTTCCTAGAGTGTTAGGTCCAAAAGAATTCAGTATGTTTGCAATATTCATATTCATTATGCTATTAGTAAAGCATGTATATCAAGACCATTTAAATAAAGAACTGCCATAGGATAGTGGATATATCTCGGTAGGAGGATGCTCTCATAACATAGAAACAGTCATGGGTTTGAAATACAGAAACTCTGCCTTTATCCCACGGGGTGTAGGAAAACCCTAGAAATGTTTTGGCCAAACTGAGTCTTAAAAAGTGCTCTCTGGAGAAAACATAGGTGGAAATCAGAAGGACTTTAAAGATGGGGCTAACAACTAGGGAATACTGAAGAAGCTCAAATGTGAGCTGAAAAACGCAGGGGAGTTAGGGTTATAGATGCAACTGTGGTCCCTCTATAGATATCGTTCTATCTCGGAGGCTTGTTAGAGCTCACTTGTGTTAGTGATGAGGAATGAACACATCAACTGAGTTTCAAAGCAAGTTTCCTATTTTCTTTGCACAAACAACTCTCCTAATTTCTTTTTTTGTATTGTTTAATTAAAACTGAACTTCTAAGTGCATGGGTTTTCTGCAACTAAGTGGTCATAACTATTCTAAGTGTCTAAGGATTTTAGAAAGATCATTTTCCAATTACATGAAAATGGAAATACCACTGGGAGCACAATATTAAAAGAAAGCTATAGGTATATAAGATGTGACATGTATTGTGAGTTTTTAAAAAAGCAATGTGTAATGGTTGTCATTGAATGTGCTGTGGTTAAAGAAAGCACAGAGGTCATGTTTCAAGCCTAAGGACAATACAATTTCAACCCCATGTGATAATTCAAATTAATCGCCTTTACCCACATACAACTCCAGTCCAAGGCTCAGCCGCTTTAACTCCAAAAGGCAGAGGAAAATGCCTGCCTTGCTTACCTCTCAGACTGAGGCACACATGAGAAAATATTTTGTGAATTTTCATCGAGTCCCAACTTTTAAGTTTATTAAGTTTATTAAGTACACAATATTTTGGAGAATACAATACCACCACATTTCCTCTCTTTTTGTCTAAAATTAAAAAAAGGCTTATAACTAATATAAGAAAAACTATCCAATAAGTATATATAATACATAGAGTCAAGATTACATTAACGATGTCTAGTCCATTATCTTAACAATGTCTGGTCCAGTAACATCTGATAAACTCAGACCAAAAAATTTTCATTACTTATCTTATTTAAAACAAGTTTACTGTAGCATCTGTGAGGACATCAATGATTCATAATAGAGTTCATACAAATGGTTTTAGTTCTTGTAAGTCTCTGGAAGGCAGGCCTAAACTAGCCTGACAATTGGTCTGCTTAATTTTTAAGTATATTTTTCGTCATATACTTTATTTAATTTCAAAAGAAATTGAGCCTGAATGCTTTTTTTCCTACAGCAAAGTTTAACTTCTCTATGTAAGATGTCTTAGTGTCTCCCTAATTCTGTATGGTGATTTGTTCAGGCAGTGTGGTTAAGTTTACTTTAGAAGAATCCACAAAGAGAAATATAAAGTTGTTAACTTGTCTCCTTAGTACTGCTTAGTAATTAGAATCACCTAAGGTATTCTAAAATAAGCCTTTCAGTGCCTTAGCACAAGTACTTCCACATGCCTCCTGCATCACGAGGTTCAGCCTTTGCTATAGAGATTAGATCTCAGTATATGGCTAAGTTTAGCAGACAAAGGTGATCCTGAGAAATCCTTGTGTCTAGCTATTGGTTCCAGCAATTTGAATCCTGTAAATTTGTGCGACAATGCTTGGTACATGAAAAGTATCTCCCATCTTCCTGTGCTTAGCTTCAGCTTCATAGGCATCGCCCTGGTTCTGCTAGAAATGGAAAGCATGCACACTTGTTCAGATTCACTGTTACTCTCCCACTTACATTACAGTACCCAGAGAATAAAAAATGAATAAACATCACCACTGTCCACAAGTCACGGTGGGTATGCACAACATAGGAAGAGATAAACTAATGTGATTGTAGTGATTGCAGGAAAAAAAAAACAAGCAAATAAACAAAAAACTAAGTAAAAGACTAGAAGTATCCAGAAATATGGAGAATTTTGTTTGTTGGAGACTAGACAGAAGTAAAAGGCTTTACAGATATGTAGCTGCTTGGCAGGATTTGAATGCAAATTGAGAATGAAAATTATCTACCAGACAAATAGTAAGTCAGACCAGTGCAAATGTAGGGCAGAAATCCATTAGTGCAATAGAGAAGGGAGACATTCTGGAGAGGGGAAGGTGTGTGTGTGTGTGTGTGTGTGTGTGTGTGTGTGTGTGTGTGTGTTTAATCAATCTGGGACACAGAGGACCTTCAGGTTAGTAGGCTTTAGGTACCTAGCTCAGGGCTCTGTTGTGTCATTTTTAATATCCAATATGGGACTCTGATCTTATTTTTTATTAGTGATATTTTTAAAGTATATATATCAAAGTAATGAGAAATTCCTTTTAACATTTGAGAGCCAGAAGAAATGTTTTGATAACAATGGTCCATCACACTTTCTTGCTTTTTTTGTTTTTGTTTCTGTTTTTTTCAAGAGTATTATATTTTCTAAAACATTCTTTTACTGTCTTCCGAAGAGTTAACTCTGGCCATTCTTTTGGTATCTTCAGAGGCTGATAACACTGAAGACTCTAATGTGAATGCCCCCATTACCCTCCACATGCCATCAGACTCTCTTCTGGAGTTCGTATCTAGCTATCATTCCTTGTGGGTGGCAGCATCATTGTTCTGAGGAATTGTGTTGATAAGGATATCAGCTCTCAGTCTGCTCTAGAACAAAGAAATATAGTCTATAGAGGGAGGATCCCATAACCAGAAGTTTCCTGGCTTGCCAAAATCTGGAAATTCTAGTAATGTAAGCAGAGATGTGAACATTGCTAATTCAAATACAGGGAGCCATTAGCCTGCTATAAGAAATGATGAGAAACATTTCCTCTGCCCCCTACCATGATTGGCTTCAGTCCCTCATTATTGGTGGATGGAATTCATGCATAAGAACTTGAAACGGTGAAGGTTCTGACTTGGACTTCCAACTACTCTAGTTTGGCTTGGCTGACATTCTGGTAAGCCTGTGCTATGGGGTGATGTTAAGGCCAGCCTGGCTACCAAGAACACTGAAATTGCAGAGAATAGTCATGGTGAGCACTGACTATCACCAAACATCAGACATGCACAGCGTTCAACCCTAGGTACATCCAGGATGTAGAAACACACTCTGCCATTCAGAACAGACATCACACCTCTGTATCTTAGGAGACAGAATATGAGCTAACAAAGGAATAGGAAGAATTGCTTAGGGTAGGAAGCAGAACTCTGGATTTGACCTGTCTGGTTCCAGTGTGAGTCTGTCATCACTGTTAATATCTAAATTCAAATAAAACAACTCCTGTGTTTATTTATCCTCAGTGCTCACTATAGGAAAGATTCAATTTTCTTGCTGATATTGTGTTTATTCCTAGGGATTTTTAGTGCTTTTTAGCTTTATTTCTACCTTCTGTGAAATGGTAATAAACAACACTTGCCAGGTTCTTGTAGAGAACATGCAAATAAACCATCCTATTTCCATCAGAATTCTACCTATTATTTTAGTAGTAATTTACATTTTGGTATTGGTTGCTTTATCTCATTTCTTTTATGTGTCCTTATAATTACATAATTTATGTAGAAAAGGCAGAAACTTACTTTGTTTGTTATATGCAAATCGATTAACCTTGTATATCTGAGGGATGAACTGTGGACAGAATAATACTATTTTGTATATTAGCAACTAAGCAACACTTCTGTGTGTAATATGTGTGAGGTTATTGACTGAGGAACTGCCATATATGTTAATATCCCTACTGTAATGATCTAAATACCTTTCCCTCAACATGTTAGTGGGGCTGGAAAGGTGGCTCGGCAGTTAAGGGTATGTACTTCTCTGGTGGAACACCCAAGTTCAGTTGCCAGAACCCACGTTGGGTAGCTCACAATCATCTGTAACTCCAGTTCCAGGGGCATTCAACATTTCCCTGGCATCAAGGCCACTTCCACTCATGGACACACACTGACACACATACACATAATAAAATAAATCTTTTTAAACCAATATTTTACTTGAGGGCATTTTTATTAGTCCCTTGAGAATGTTGTACAATGGGCTTTGATCATATTTAATACCCTCCTCTAAATCCTCAACTTGTGTCATTTTCATTCTGTTAACCTGTCGAGTCTAATTTGTGTTTCCCATATATCTAAGCTTTTCACCAGAGTATGGTCAACCTACCAGGGGACACACCCTCAAAGAAGACAAATTTTCCCTCTCCCAGCAGTTATCAATTGCTAAGAATATTTTATTAATTGAATAACTTTAGGGATATGTGTATCTTTTAACTTTTTAGTATTTTTTGTTTTGTTTTTTGTTTTTTCGAGACAGGGTTTCTCTGTGTAGCTTTGCGCCTTTCCTGGAACTTGCTTTGAAGACCAGGCTGGCCTCGAACTCACAGAGATCCGCCTGCCTCTGCCTCCCAAGTGCTGGGATTAAAGGTGTGCGCCACCACCGCCCGGCGTAACTTTTTAGTTTTAAATTGTGTGTATTTGAAGCAAATGAAGTTTTGAATTGTAAGTAGATTAGTCTAGTTCAGTGAAAACAAACTTACAGGATACACTTCCTAGGTCCAGCATAGTATTTGTATTCCTTGCAAAATTCCATAATGGGACATTCTTATACCACTGGGAATGATGTAAAGGAATTGAAGTATTCATGGTTAGAAAGTGAGAAAATCCATGAACTTGGTTAGGATCATCACACTGATGAGAAGTTCAAATTATCAGGAGTTGTAGAAGCAGAAGAGGTACTGAGTTGCACTTTTTTCCTTTTTTTATTTTATTTTATAATTTAATTTAATTTTACACATCAGCCATGGATTCCCCTGTCCTCTCCCCTCTTGCCCTCCCTTCCCCCCCGCCCACCCCCCCCATTCCCATCTCCTCCAGGGCAAAGACTCCCCTGGGGATTCAGCTCAACCTGGTAGATTCAGTCCAGGCAGGTCCAGTTCCCTCCTCCAAGGCTGAGCAAAGTGTCCCTGAATAAGCCCCAGGTTCCAAACAGCCAGCTCATGCACTAAGGACAGGTCCCAGTCCCATTGCCTGGGTGCCTCCCAGACAGATCAAGCTAATCAACTGTCTTACTTATCCAGAGGGCCTGATCCAGTTGGGGGCTCCTCAGCTATTGGTTCATAGTTCATGTGTTTCCATTAGTTTGGCTATTTGTCCCTGTGCTTTTTCCAAGCTTGGTCTCAACAATTGTTGCTTATACAATCCCTCCTCTTTCTCGCCAATTGGACTCCTGGAGCTCCACCTAGGGCCTGGCCATGGATCTTTGCATCCACTTCCCTCAGTCATTGGATGAGATTTCTAGCACAGCAGTTAGGGTGTTTGGCCATTCTATCACCAGGGTAGGTCAATTCGGGCTTTCTCTCGACCATTGCCAGTAGTCTATTGTGGAGGTATCTTTGTGGATTTCTGGGGACCTCTCTAGCACTTTGCTTCTTCCTATTCCCATGTGGTCTTAATTTATCATGGTCTCCAAGGCATCCAAGAGGCAAGTGGAGTAGTTCAGGTTTCGTTAGGTGACTATGGACCAAGAAAGAGATGATGATCCTCAACACTTGTGAAAGACTTGGATAGAAAAGCAAAGTGGGATTATAGAAAGTGAGTTCAGCCTTTTCGCTTTATTTTTGTTGTTGTTCCTGATTTTTATTTGTTTGGTTTTGTCTTTTGAGGCAGGATCTCCCTGTGCAGCACAGCTTGCTTCAAACCTGCTGTATTTTAAGCCATCCTAGTGCTTTTGATGAGCTGGCTTTCTCTAGCTCACCAAACGTGCCACAATTACAGATATAAACTACCATTCCTGAATGGAGCTCTGAGCTTTGAGGCTAAAAGAAGATTTGTAGCAATGGGGGATTTTATAAAAGGTGCTTTGGTGAGGGGAAGGGTAAAGAAACAACTAAGTTAGTCACCTGGGTTTTATAGTTATTGAACTTGCAGAGGCAGTGGGAGCAGGGCACGTGTGTTCAAGTGCTGGAGAGTACATTCCCTTTTCATCAGGGGGGTAAACACCATGTGTCAGTGAAAGCCATGAAAAGAATGATTTCTTTCAGAAGGACTGAAGAGAAAACACGTTATGAAAGCCCGAAGACCAGAGAACACCCATCACCAGGACAGAGATAAAAAGTGAGTGGTTGGAAATAGAATGGGAAGGTCTTATTCACAGAGGCCCAGGACCAAGAGAGTCACCTATCATATCCAGAAAGTTAAAAGCAGGAGAAAGTCAAGAAGGCAGGGTGGCCAGCTGGGAGCCACAACAGAATCAAGAAGCATGCTGCCCAGGAACGGTCATGTTTGCGTCCAGCTACTTGCTTTTAGTGTCTACATTCTTTAATGGCATTGTGACTTTCAAAAGGCCGTTTAGCTGACAGGTGACACAGACACCAGAGAAATAACAGGAGGATGGGTTCAAAGGAAATGGAAGTACAGCTGTAAAACATTCATCAGGAAGGCAGGCTGTGCAGAGAAAGGGACAATCGACAGTGGTGAGGAGGGTCATTGAAAAATCATCTCAAAAGTAGAAAAAAAGACTGTGTTTGAAGGAAATTCTGCTGAGGGAAGAAGCCTGGGGACACTAATTCAAACCAAGTCCTAGTACAGCAGAGAAGCAAAAGTCCCTTAGGAGACAGAGGATAGACTCGGGACTTTCTCACTGTGAGGTCCATGGCTGTAAGGAGGTGGGTGGGTGTCAGTGTGTGCCTGTCCTCTTCCCTTTGTGATACCTCAGCACTCAGCGGGAACTGCAAATGCAGTTCGTTTGTGTTCTTACTCAAACATATATCTTTAGGTCGTTAAACCTTCACAGTAACTATAAGAAAAACATCATTAGGAGCTGGAGAAGATGGCCCAGCATTTAAGAGCAATTGCTTGTCTTTCAGAGAACCCAGCTTCAATTCTTAACACCTACATGGTAATCACAACTGCAGTTGCAGGAGAATCCAGTTCCTTCTGGCCTCTACAGGAAGTAATCATGGACATGGTACACATACATGCAAGCACTCACACATATACACATACAAAATAAATAAAAATTTAAAAATCAAAAACATCATTATACTTACCTTAAACTGTAAATGAAGTCTCAAAGCAAATAACTAAATAATTCAGATTTTCATACATAGGCAGGGGCAAACTTGTACCACAATCTGAGACCTAGTCCTAGAAGACCAAGCACTATCCAAATTTGCTCTATACATATCCCATTTCTCCACACTTACATTAAAATGAGAACTGAAGAAAATAATAGTGATTATGATAGATAGCCTCCAACTATTAAATCCAGTGTGCGTGTGCGTGTGCGTGTGCGTGTGCGTGTGCGTGTGCGTGTGTGTGTGTGTGTGTGTGTGTGTTGATATTAGGAACTGAATCATGCACCTTCAATAGGTATGTAGAAGCCTTAAACCCCTGCTTCCTATGAACATGACTATAGCTGAAAAGCAAGGTCTTTGCCAATATAATCAAGGTGAATTAATTAAAATATAATTAATACCAGGCTATGCTGGATTAGAGTCAATTTGTAATATAATAAACTGCATCTCTCCTCCCAGGAGGAAGAGGGGCACTGAGATGGGTATCTGGTAGGAAGGCAGCATGAGATGACAGAGAGAGACTAGAGTAAGCAATCCATAGGGTAAGGAATGACAAGAATGCCAGGAAACACATTAGATGCTGAAAGGATCAAAGAATAACTCTGCTATAGGCTTGAGAAAGAGCAAGGCTCTGCTTATACATTGACTTCTGGATTCTGACCTACAGAACTACAAGAAAAAGAATTTCTACTCTTTTTTTTTTTTTTTGGTTTTTTGTGACAGGGTTTCTCTGTGTAGCTTTGCACCTTTCCTGGAACTCGCTTTGGAGACCAGGCTGGCCTCAAACTCACAGAGATCCACCTGCCTCTGCCTCCCGAGTGCTGGGATTAAAGGCATGTGCCACCACCGCCCGACGAATTTCTACCTTTTTAAGTCACCTTTGTTTTGACATTTTGTTGTGCAAGCTATAAAAATCCTAATAGCAAAGAAGGAATCTCTCAGTAGAAGTTAGATGAAAGCTGGAGAAGTATTGAGAAGATGTCAGCATGGATGGTAAATGATTGGCATTCTCCAGGTGGGGAGATAACAGTCCAGTAGTGTTTGTAGGGGATCTAGACTACTTGTGCACATTGTGACTTGGCATACTAATTTTGGATCTAGACAGCAATGGTTCAGTTACTATTCTGCCTGTGTTGGACTAGGAGACAGAGACAGCTATTTAAGGTTTTAAGGCTCTGTTTACTTATTTCCAAAAATGAATGTAATAATTCCTACAGCATAGGACTATTATGAAGATTAAATAGCATGGGCCATGCAAAGCATTCACCACAGTCCTGTTTTAGTACTCAATAAATTTAGGTGAGTTGGTAGTGCTTGTAATGGTTGCAGTTTTCTTTTATGCTCTTGCCATTATATGCCCTTCCCTAAGAGTGTTTCTGTATGAACTACAAAAAATATACAAAGAAATTATGAAGGCAAAATCTAACATTGCAATCCTTTGTACATTTAAGGTGTCATGATGTCAACAATGTTAATACTCAGAACAGAGGTGGTGGTGGTAGTCATGGTGAAAATAGGAAGAAGTAATCTAGGAAGAAGAATAGGAAGTATGTTTTTACTAAGTGATTACTACATCTCAGACATGCTCAATGTGCTTTTCATATAGTAATAGAATACAAGGGTATCAGAGACCACATAGGATGGTGGACTTAGAATGCAAGCCTTAAAGTGAACTCAGGTGACAGAAGGACAATATTTTAATTTAAAGTGGAAAATTCTTAAAGCAGTCCAGAAGTCAGAGAGGAATGAAATTTAAGATCACGCCGGGCGTTGGTGGCGCACGCCTTTAATCCCAGCACTCGGGAGGCAGAGGCAGGCGGATCTCTGTGAGTTCAAGGCCAGCCTGGGCTACCAAGTGAGCTCCAGGAAAGGCGCAAAGCTACACAGAGAAACCCCTGTCTCGAAAAACAAAAAAAAAAAAAAAAAAAAAAAAAAAAGAAAAAAGAAATTTAAGATCACATGCAGAAAAAGAGATGACTAAGACAACTGTTTGAAATACAGTGGTCAGAACGGCTTGTCTGTGTAGCAAAACAATAAATCAATTTGATGAGTTTTTTAGTTATTTTATGATGTCTTTAGATATGAACAGATGATATAAAAAGGCCAGTGATATTTTCAGTATTAATAATAGTAATAATTTTATTCATTAAGCACACATATTGTAGCATGAATCTCAAAGGGTCTTATTAATAAAAACAAACCCAAGGCCAGTTATTGTGGTGAATGCTAGAAGGTCAGAGAAGCAGAACAAGCCACAGCTTCCTCACCTCGACAGTTCCTCCGACTGGAAGCCTCGGAGTCCTCATTTAGAATGGATCTCAGTTGAACTGCTACTCAAAAGCCTCAAAGCTTAACCTGCCAAATGCTTCTAGTTTCTGGTCTTCACGCCTTATATATTTTTCTGCTTTCTGCCATCACTCCCTGGGATTAAAGGCTCACTTCTTGGGATTAAAGGCATGCATCACCATGCTTGGCTGTATCCTTGAACACATAGAGATAGAGACGGATTTCTGCCTCTGGAATGCTAGGATTAAAAGCGTGTGCTACACTGCCTAACCTCTATGTTTAATATTGTGGCTGTTCTGTTCTGTGACCCCAGATAAGTTTATTAGCGTGCACAATATTTCGGGGAACACAATACCACCACACACATATTCTTATAGCGATGCTATGAGTGTTATGTAGCTGCACTCTACATTTCATAGATCAACTTTGTCTAAAACACTAGTCCAGACAAATCTATTATGGGATGGCATCACCATCTCTATGGCCTTCCCAGTCCATGACTTTAATGACAAGGTGGGAGAAGAACCATTTGCTAGGAGGTGGTTTTGAGGATGGTACATAGTGGACACAGAGACAAATGCAAAGATTGTAATGGACAGCTTCTGTTCATAATAATTGCCACCTTGACAACAGAAAATGGTAGGCTCAGGGCAGCCAATTGCCAGCTTAAGTCATGCTGTGGACCCTGCAGGGTATTTATAACAGGTTCTAATGAGACACTTCTGTTCTAAGTCTTACTATACTGAAAATCATATACAGAGCCTATTATGAAAGTAAAAAGAGGTGCACATAAGATTTTTTTATCTTAAAAATAAAAATCATTTATAGTAAGTATATAGCTAGTTTCATAGTTACTAGTGAATGTTTAAATGCTTTTCATTTAAGATTAGAACCAAGAAAAATTTTCATATTCTACCAATACTGTTTAACATAGAACTGCAGATTCTAGCAAGCAAAACAGTGTAAGAAAACTAAAGTATATGAAATAGAACAGAAGAAACAAAATGAATGTGACATGATTATGTAAACATACCCATAAAATATATTCTTTTTTACCATTCTCAGTCATACCCATAGTGATAAGAGGTTAACTGTGGAATATAAGATCAACACACAGAAATTAATCACATTTCTATATACTAAAAACAAATATGAGTAATACATTGTGTTTTGGTGTGATAACAGCCAGGGAGCCCTTAGGTGGTAGGAATTTTCCAGGTCCGCTGTTATTTCCTGAGACCACTGTTGTGCATATAGTCCACTGTTGGCCCAAATGTTATTACATAGCACATGATGTGTAAGTGTTTTAATCCTACATCTTTTTGTTTTCTTAACTGTATCCCCTGTCAGGCAGAGGCTATTCATTTTGATCAAGTCCAGTTTCCCATACTGTCTTCTACGCTTTTTATAAGTTATCTGAGAAATAATTTCTACCATAAATTCTGTTTTAGTGATGATGTTGTAAACATCTATATCACATTCAATATACTCAGCATATAATGGTTAATAATGGTAAATGGGCTGTGTTTCCTATGCTTTTTATCACTATTTGGGAATACTCCCTCTGCATATAAAAAGAAAATTGAAAAAAAATTGTTGAATGTAACATATAAAAATATTTATAATTTCTCCAAAAATAAAACAAGCTCACAAATAAATTAACAGTACATAAAATAATAAAAGAAAAGATGAAAGAAATGAAAGACGTTCAAAATATATGTGGAGAGACAATGTTCATATACTCAATGAGCATTTCCCTTAAAGAAATTTATAGGTTTAATACAACTGCTCCCAAAACAGCAAGACTGTTTCTATAGATAAACCTGAGTTTATCATAAGATTCATATGGCAAGATGTTCATTATAGAGTAGCTAAAACAATTCTGACAAAATTGTAAAATGGGAAAAATCATTCTTTCCAAACATTTGGCTTGCTTTATGGCTGTAGTGATCAGGGAATCCTGTACTGGCAAAGAGATATAAGTTTTGATCAATAAAACAGAATAAAGAACCCCAAAACAGACCATATAAAGAAATAACTCCATTGACTTTGATGAATGTGAAAAAAATTAAATGAAAGATGTACTTTCACCAGCAGCACTGAAGCAATTGGTACCGCTAAACAAAAACAAGCAAACAAAACAACCATAAACTCAGAGAAACCTGACCAGTACCTCAAACCTTATTCAAGAATTTTGTGAGCTTTTAGACTTGATATCAAGCACATGCTCCATGAGGTGAACAATTTCAAACATTGAGTCCATCAGACACTTTTATGTTACAAAATATTTACACAAAGGAAGAGAAGACAAGCTACATGTTGGGAAAAGTTGCAAACCATATCTATATGCATAGATATAGCAAAGAACTTACACTTAGAATAGATGTGTAAGGCTTGCAAGATTCAACAGTAAAATGTGTCAAACTGTCTGATTTTTAAGATAGACCAAATTAAATATATGAAGAAAAATTTATCAAAGGAGACACATATAAAGAAAATAATCATGTAAAATACTTCAAGTGTTATTAGCCACCATGTAAATGTGGATAAAAAGAAGTGAGAACACCAGTTGTTGGAGAGAATGCAAAGACATTAACTGATCTTCCATTTCTGGTGGGAACTGGGTGGATGAATGGATGGATGGATGAGCTGGTGGGTGGATGAATGGATGAGTGAGTGGGTGAATTATATAAATAGGTACCGAGATGAATAGTGAGGTTGATAGTATATAGTTTCTAGTATGTAGATATATAATACAGAGCTATCAGAAATGATACAGAGAGATTCTATGTATATGCTTTGCCTAGTTTCTTGCAACGGTAACTTCTTTTAGAATCATAACCCAATATCAGAGCTGAGAAATCCACATTAATATAATCCATAGATCTCACTGGTTTTCTTGTCTCAGTTGTACATGTGCATCTGTGCATGCATATGTGTTTATACACAAAAGAAAAGAGAAAAATCCTTAGAGAATATCCTGAAATCTTACACATCAAAATCTTATACTACTGAAGCTGAGATATGTTCATTTGAATAATGATAAGGATGGAGTCAGAAGCCCTAGGGCAGTGGAGGCAGCAAAACGGATTCTACTTAACATCTGAAATGCACTGTCTGATTATACTTTCATGTGGTTTTCATTGCAACACCACCTCTGTTATGTTGTCGGTTCTCAGAGTCAAACCTGCATCATGATTATCAAGTGTTCTGCTTAAACATCTCTAGACTCCCATCCCATGTCATCATCCCTAAAATTTAAATTTCTATATTTTTAAGAAAGTATTTCTTCAAAAAACCTAAGTCAGTATTTCTTTTTTAAAAATGTGTTTATTAACATGGGTACTTTTCCCACATGTATGTCTGTTCATCACTTATATGACTGGTGCCACAGAGGCCAAAAGAGGCCATTGGATCCTGTGGAAGTGGAGTTACAGGCTGTTATGAGCTGCTATGTAGGTGCTGGGAGTTGAACCCAGATCCTCTAAAGAGAAAGCAGTCCTTTTAACCACAGAGCCATCATTCTAGCCCCAAATGTTCACCTCTAAAACACTCCCATGTATGTTGGGTTACTCCTTCCTAAGAGAATAAAAGGTGGGGAGGAGGCTGCATCAGCAGCTTTGAGAATTTGAGAAATTTTGTGGCAGCTGCCCCCTATAGACTGGATTTCACAGAGGAAGGCATCAATGTGAAAATGAGCTCTTTAATGTAAATGGTGGTACTGAGATTTCAGACTGACTTAGGGTAAGCAGCAGTTCTTAATCACCAGAAGCAAGGAAGACATGTCTGGTGTAAGTACTGTAATGAGTAGGAAGGCTGGCAAGGCAATCTCCATGGCTTGATTGCCTCTAGCATTCTATAGAAATGTGTGTGATCAAGATGACTTTGATTGAAGGTGAAGTCTGGCCCAAAGAGAAAAAGAGCCCATCAATGCCATCATACATTGTAAAAGTAAAGATCCTGATTCTTTCCAGAGGGATCTGTGCCAGTTATACAGGAACTCCAGGAAATAGAGAATTTACGGACTGTTGGGTGGATCTTCTCAGATAACATTAACTCATATATCCCACAATGCCTGCAGAATCCTCCAGCTAAATTTGTATAGGGAATTCAGCTATTAAATAGACTTTGGCCCAAGTTCATCTCACACAAATCCAATGGATATATAAATCAAACTTGTGTTCATTTACTTGTGTCTTGAATGGATAATTGGCACAGATGAAATGGCACAAACATTCCCTAAAATCTCCTTGCCCTCCCAGATGAGACACTAAAGCAGAAGCAATATTGTGATCATTGGGGCAGCTTACCACTGAGGACTTTAGTTATACAGAGATAGTGGTCTCCTTCCTATATCCCTTGCATTTGTCTGGCCTTCAAAAGCCTGTAGTAAAGATAATGATGCATTATCTCCACAGTAAGCTCTAATAGGTGTGTGTGTGGGGGGGGGGCATGTCACAGTACACACCTTGGAGTTCTCAAAAGTGTTCAGAAACTCCTATAGTAGAGAGTTTGCATTTGGAAAGCAGTTGTTTTTGTTTTAGTGTGCAAAGGTAGGGCACCTGACCACGGGTCCACTAGCTGCATGTAACTGGAGCTGTCCATCTTGAACTGGGAACAATCAGACCTATGAAGTCATACAGCTTCTGGATAACAGTGATTCACCCCATAGTTCCAATGATACATTTGAAGTTGGAGTTTGTCTGATTTACTAACCCATAACCCTTGTCTCGGCTATACTAACATCTCTTCCTTGTGCATACCTATGCCATGTCAGGGGTTCTTCACCAAAAACTGAAAGAACATAATAAGCTTTTGGATTTTATTCTAAATGAGTTAGCAGTGCATACAGTGCCAGTTCAAAATGCATAACTTCATAAGCATAGTGCATTTCTGGGGAGGATAGTGAGAAGAGAAATACAATCTGATTGATGGAAATGTCTATGACTAGTATGATTTGATCACTTTATGTGGAAGGACTAATGATCAGACATAAGTATACGCAGAACACACCAGGCTCTGAAAAAAAAAAAGGGTTTAGCTTACTGTATAGCATCCTAGGATTTAAAAAAAAATAATAAGGACAAGTAGCTCTGAGGAAAATCTATTTTCCTAGACCCAGGGGAATAGTCTCAAAGTGTGTAGAACCATACATGTTACTTTAATTCTTCCAAGAAGCATACACTCAGAGGAGGTATCAATAACCAACTAGACAGAATGACTCACATTGAATAACTGAAAAGTTAGTCAGTGGCTCCAATTCCAAGCAACCAATTGACTTTGTGTGCACTATAACCCACTTCATGGTGGTCAAGTCCTAGCACCTGTCTCCTGCCTTGTTAGGCCATGTTTGCCTTCCAACCTGAAGTTTCCTAATTGTATTAAGGCAGGCCTTGCCATCATACCTGTGTGGCAGCCTGCTGTGCACAGTCCAGAAGTGTGCCAATTAATTCTCTCTGGGGACAGCCTATGGGGCATGTGTATCTTGGATACTCTTGTCTCTTTCCCTTCCTATAGACTTTCCTAGAAAGGAGTACATCTTATGATCACTCTAGAGTCAGCCCCACAATACTGATCCGGAGTTGCCACCAAGCATTGGCCCACTTGGAAAGGCATTCTCACATTAGCTTTCTCCTGATGCGTTCCCCTTTCCCCTGACTTTCTTGCTTCCCTGGGATTACACTTTCTTTGTTAATTAGTAGCCTTAGGCTCTTTGTTCTGGGTAATCCATGCTAAGACAGGTGTATACTATTTTTATCTCCAACTTATGGATGAGAAACAGAAGCAAAAAGGAAAGAAGCAGCTTGTCGAAGGTCACATCTCCGTCCTTCACATATTTCTGTCCTGCTACAAGCCAGCTCTTAATTAATGTATTTAATAGAGGACGGACGTGATTGAGTTGCTAACAACAGCTGGGGTAGTAAAAATTTGTCCCATAGAGTAAGCTGTAACAGTTAGAATGGGATGGTTTATAATGACCTCCCTGAAGTATAAATGAAGTATTGAGCTGATAGTTTATCAGTGGGAGGAAGAAAGAGGCCTTTTCTTTTTATGCCCCACAGGCAAGTGTAGTATGCAGAACAGAAAAGCATTCTGTGACAGACATGTAATGTTTATGTGGTGAGGAAGGTTTTGTTGTTTGTTTTCTTCTTTTTTTTTTTTTAATTGAGGTCAGAGGGGATGCTGATGTAGAAGAACAAAGATGAAGACATGGTTACAGAGCAAAGGGAATGTCTCTGCCATGTTGGTAGGTGAAAACTTTGGCCAGGATGAGAAGTGATTTCGTAGAATGTCAACAGAAAGGTGTGGATGAGGGTAGCAAGCCCCAGCGAAGGAGAAAGGCATGTATAATAACAGCTTGCAAAAGTGAGTATGGTACAGATAGCAGAAGCTATCTCAGACCTCCCACACAAATATGTGAGTGAATGAGTGAGTGAGTGAGTGTGTGTGTGTGTGTGTGTGTGTATGCATGCACCTGTATGTGTTTCGTTAGGTTTATGTCATGAAAAGACAATTCTTTATCCAGGTCTGTGGGCCACATCTTTCCCCAAAATGAAAGAAAAATAATTGTTTTTACCTTCGATCAAATCTGCAGTTGAGGAGCATGCTTAATTCAGCATGCTGCTTGTAGATTATGCTTTGACTAAACCATATAATATAATCTTACAGAGAAAAAATTCATATTCTTAAAAAACTCTAGAGGTGTAGTGGTACAAATTTCCACTGCTAGATAAAAATGCCCTGTTTTAAAACTCTGGAAAGAAATACTGAATTAAAAGTACATTCACTGATTTCAAAATATTGGAAAATTATGCTGTTAAGCCCAAATAGCTAATATTTCCAACAGGCCACATGGGTAATCCTTAAAACGGAAGAGGAAATCAAGTTGGGTGTCAGCAGAGGTCAGCAATTCACGAATTGTGAAACCCAGAGGCAGTCCTCAGACAGAGTTTGAGCGTTTCAATAGAAGTAACATTTTCAAATGTTGTAACATACAAATTACCAAATTACACTAAGATCTGAATGCTAAATTCAGTAACAGTGGAAGAGGATAAAAAGTGATGCTTCAGAGAATTAACCAATTTGTAGCAGACTCTGAGCAGCTGGACTCCCTTCCAACCATCTATCCACACACCCCAACAGCATATGTCCTCGAAAGGGTCTGCTTCGGTTGTGCTGTCTCTTCATATAGCTTCATACCTTTCCTTTGTACAAGTAAAATCCAGTCTGAATCCCAATAACCTGCCTCCAATCTGCCCTCTCTTTTCATTCTAGTCATTTTCTCCAGCCTTACGCAGGATTCCTCCAATTTCTCCTTCTTTCCACTTTTTGAAGAAGTGTTATCATTATTAAATCTTAGCTGAAAGCCACCATCACAAAGGGACTCTGTGCAACTTCTGAGAATGCAGCAGCTACTCCACCTTTGTCTTTGTTTTGTAAAAATTACTTTTTGATTTCCAGTATAACAATGTTAACATCTGAAACTATCTACTTACTTATTGTCTACCTCTTATTTATGCTCTCCAAAGATGAAGAACAAGTTTTGTCACAACCAGAATTATACTGCTTCCAGCTGGGAGAGTACATGGAACAGACAGCCACCCACCGCGCTTCCCCAAGCAAGCAATGTTAAATGATGGAGGAAATGAACTAAATAATACAAAAAGAAAATCAAATATATTTTTCATGCATCTCATGATATTTACAGGTTACTGCTTTTCTTATGGACTCTTCTAAAATCTTTTCATTCCCCCCAAAAATGCCCTTTTGTGCAAAATGTCCTCTCTGCCTTTTAAGGAACCGTGGAAGCATTAGTGTCAACTTAGTTCTCACTCTGATGGCTGCTTGTTTCATTGATTAGCTTATGTGCTTTCCTAAATGTTTATTTTATTTCTGGCTAGTATATATTTCTTGGACATGTTAATGATATTAAGTATAACACATATGCAAAAAGAATGTCTTGATCAAATAACTATTTCCATGTGCGTTAAGCAAAATCAAGCAAACCACACATCTGTTCATACTCTGTTTTTATATGATGTTCTATTGGAACACAATGCCACTCGTTACACATGTCCTATGACTTCTGTGTTTCAACAGCAGAGTTTACAATGTGCATCAGAGATAATGTTATGTCTGAGAACATCTGCCATCTAGTCTTTAGAAAATAGTTAATGACCTTGATGCGAAGCAGTATATGTTCCAAAACAGAAAATGTATAAGAAAACAAGTTGGAAAACACCAGAAGACTAAAGTTTTCTTTGGGAAAAATCCAGAAACTTCTATGATATTCAAAAATAAAATCTGTCTTTAAAATGCTCTTGGATCAAATCATGAGGGAACCCCTCCCTAATCATAGTGGTTAAGTCAAAAATTGGAAGTTTCCTGACTACAGATCAAGCTGCCCCATCAAACTTGCTCTCACCTAGTCCTTGCTCCCACCTAAGTTAGCATCTCCTCTCTGTGAAATCTGGGATGTAAGGGATATAGTCATCTGTGAGATGAATGGTTTCCTCCACTGAATTCCAATTACAAGTTTTTAATCAGTTCATTATTCCACCTAGTTTTGGTTTCCGACAGTAACGCAGTGCAAACTAATTTAATTGGCTTTACCTTGAGGCAGCACCACAAGAGAATGTTGTCTTGCCATTTGGGGAATGTTTTGGCTAATTGAGCAATTTCATCTTCAGGTCTCTGTTCCAAATTAAAAAGTGATTATTTTCATATTTTTCTTTGAAATATCTCACATTGCTTTTCCATGCTGGGTATGTAGTTCCTAACACTGAAGGAGGAGCCACTGACCCATAACTTAAAGTTCTACACACAGAACTCCTTATGTAGGAAGATGTAGAAGGGTGGGACAGAAAACCCCAATCCTTCCTTGCATCCTTCTTCTAGATCAACTAAAATGAAAGCATGGAAGAGTTTTGCATTAAAATATATTTCTTGTGTTGCTTGGTTCCTTTTCTTCCTGTTGCTGCAGTTTGATGCTATTGAAGAGATCTCACAGAGCAATGGTGTTTGGATGTCCATGTAGGGTTGTATTTCCCTAGCAATTCACCATGACCTGTGACCAGATTCTAAGCTTTTGGGATGCCTCGTTGGATAATACCAAGCCCCCAAGGTTTTATATATTCAAGAAATAAAAATATCAAATCATTCAATCATGATGAGAAATATAATAGCCAAAGAAGGCAATTTTATCTTGTCCTTCAATGCATTTTCTTCCTATTGGAAGGGCCATGTGGGAAGCCAATGGATAAGGGGTTTGCTAAGTGAAGAAGTAAAATTAAGAGAACTGATATTGTATCTCTGATGGAATATCCAGCAGATCCATATCCCAATAAGAAGTTGCATCATCAGAGAAAAAGAAAACCACATTTGTGGATCAGAGTGATGCACATTCTAAAAGGTCCAGGATGACTACTTCTAGCACCAACCTCTGTGACACTGAATTTTTGCATGCGTCCTGTGGAAATAGTCTTGTGTTAGTGATTGTCAGGGAATCAATTACTTCATCAAACTGTCCGCTTTCTGCCATAGGGACCCTCATTCTTTGAAGATGATGTCTACATATTTCTTATTTGATCCATTGTATGTTAAATTTATTAGTCTGACTCCCAAAGCCCCAGAGTTCTCATGGCTGTCTCTCTGTGCTATTAATATGAAGCCGGGCTTTGAAAACTTGACATTGCCAATATTAAGGGACAGATAATATTTTGTTGTGAGGGGCTACGCTGCGGAATGCAGGATGTTTAGCACAGCCCTGGCCTCTGTTCTCAGCATGCCAATAGCATCCCCCTCTATGACCCCATTACAGATCTGACAACTAAAAAACATCTTTCCTGTCATTGCCAAATGTTTCCTGGGATCCGAAATCTCTTTTGTTGAAAATGGCCAATATATAGGAGAGTTAAGCTAAAGGAAGAGAAAACTGTTCCTGATTCCTGTCAAGATTTAGGACCCAAAGCATCCACCCCAGCTAGAGTTGAGCTTCAAGCCATTTGGCCACTCCACTTACAGTCCTCTGAGGCTTGTGTCAAAGTCAGATGTTAGGTCAGACTTCCTTCTGTGAGTTAATTCTGTCTCAGTATTGCTGTAGTTTAGATATAAAACGCCACTCCAACTCTTGAGCATTAAAGATTTGGACCCCAGAATGTGGCACTATTTGGAGGTGAAGAAAAATGTAAGAGGTGGGGCCAAGCAGAGTTGGGGGGGAAGTTAGGTCATCTGAGGCACAGTCTTAAATGGGATATTGAGACCCTGACTTCTTCCTCCTCTGTGTCTCTGCTTCCCGGACACCATGAAGGACATGGCCTCCTTTACCGTGAACTACTTCTGAGGATATATGGTGCCACCACAGGCCCAACAGGGTCAAATGCCTGTGATTGAAACCCCTGAATATGCTCTTAAAATAAGCCGTTCTGCCTTATAATCTGACTCTCTCAGATGTTATGTCACAGTAATGCAAACTTAAAATCTTTTCCAGAACATTCTAATTTTCTCCTTTCTGATGGGGCAGGAAGTTTATCATAGCTAAGTAAAGAGTTTTATTCAATTATAAACAGCATCATAGTTTTACTTAAGAAAGACAACTAATTCAAATTTTGAGGTATGTGTAGTGTCTGTCAATACTCATATTTCATCTCTGAAAGTCATGTGAATTTCATCTTCCTTGGACTCATCAAATCTCTCTGTTTGTCAACAGAGTCCTAAGTACTTAAATACTGGTGCCATAACCTTTATCATCAAGTATCTAAAAAAACTGTGCAGAATGCATAATGAGCTAAGTTTTTTTCTTCTTACCATAGTACTTTTTAGTGAAGACTTCACAGAATAAACATGACATGTAGGGATCTTAATTTACCAAGTCAGATATCTTATTTTATAATATTAGAAACACCTTATTATTTTTATCTTTTAATCTTTTGAAATCTACATCTAAGTCCCACCCTTACATCTCAGGCTCTAGAATGGCCATGATCTAGGGGAGATATCTCTTGTCCTTGGTCAGAAATGTATTGATATTTTTTGCAGACTCTCAGGAGTTTCTTCAAATCCCCTGGTTGGACTGGTTCTTGGTGAATGGAAGCCCCCACAGTGACACATGACATGGTTTTCCTAACAATGTTGCTACTTCTCCAGGCATGACTCATTCCCAGTTGAAGATGGAGCTCATCTTCAATTCACAAACCTGTGTCTTGCCACCTCTCATCCTTAGTGATGCACTCAGATAAAGTCTCATCCATTATTTGTGGTGTTTAGCACGTGGAAGCTTTTAACGCAACACAATTTGTTTTCTCTATTTTTAGAATACTTGAGGCAAGATAGCTACATGCTTCCAACTAGGAAGAGGTAGATCTATAGGATACAAATGTGATATGTACAGAAATAACAGACAATACAAAGAGGTCCATACTCCCCACTTCTTTCATTTAGTATAATCCTTGAAGTCATAGCTAAAGCAAAATGAAAAGAGAAATAAATAAAAGGTGAACAAATATGAAAGAGAAAAGATGAAATATCATTATTTGCAGATAATATTATTCTTTATCCATTAGACCCTCAAAATCTAACCAGAAAATATTTTCAGTAAATTGAAAGGACACAAAATGAACAGAGAATTATCATTATAATTCCTATGTACCAAAACAAACATATCAAGAAAGATATCACGAAATTAATCTCATATGTAATAGATTTCAAAACTAAAATATCTAATGATACAATGGTATAGTTTCTGTTGTTAAGACTGTTCATATGGTAGATTACATCCATTGATTTGCATATCTTGAACCATCCCTGCATCTCTAGGGTGAAGAGGATTTGTTTGTGATGGATACTATTTTTTCTTAATAATTTTTACGTTTTAATTAAAATATAACTACATCACTCCCACTTCCCTTTCCTCACTCCCACCCCTCCCTCCTATTTCCTCTCCCTCTAACTCCTTCTATACCCCCTCTTTATCCCTCTGAAAATCATGGCTTCTTTTGATTTGATCATTATTGTTACATGCATGCACATGCACATGCACAAGCGCGCGCGCACACACACACACACACACACACACACACACACACATAACAAAAGATATAATCTTCTCAGTCCATTTAGGTATTATAAGTATATAATTTTAGTGCTGACTACTTGATATTGGGCAATTAATTAGGTGGCTCATCCCTGGAGAACACTAATTATCCTTCTCTCATTTGTTGTTAGCTGCCCATAGTTCTTTGTCTAGGCATAGGGCCTATTGAAATTTCTCCCTACCATGTTGATAAGACTGTTTGTATTGTAATTGTTTGGGTCTTGTTTAGGAAGCCATATTGTTGTAATATCATGAGTACAGCTTCTCTGTTATTGCCTGAAGGCACAATCATAAAGCAAACTTCCTTATCCTCTGGCTCTTCTACTCTATCTTCTGTCTTCTGTGACATTCCTTGAGATGTAGGTGAAGGAGTTGTGTTGTAGATGTACATCTTAGGCCTGGGTACCCCCAGGTAAGTTGTTTTCTGTATTTTTACCAGTTGTGATTTTCTCTAATAGTCTCCCTCTGCTACAAAGAGAAGCTTCTCTGATAAAGGGTGACACCTTCAGTTATCTGTGAGTACAAGTATACCTTTTCAGAATGCAGTTAAGAATTATGTTGATTTTGGAAAGTGATGGCAGTAGGTTTCCCTCTAAGATCCAGGACCTCACTCGCCCCAGTGGCTAGGTTTTCATTACCTGTTGAGAGCTCGTTAATTTGAATTGGAGAGCTGTTGGTTACTGACAAGATATGAGTGCCACTATTGGACCCTTAGGGATATCTTGCCATGATGGATATTGTTGTGGCTCACAGGCATCAGAACTTTCTGTAACTATTGATTACATACTCCATTTGGTAGCTTTCATAGCACCTTATTGTACTATGAAAGCTAGTCTTCAGAGAGGAGGCTTTCAGACCAGATTTACCTTGAACTCTGGGAGGCAATCAAGGTCAATACTTTTAACTTAATGTTTGAAGAGTCTCTTGGAATTCCTTGAGGAACAACTTGAAAGGAGGTTTCCCATGCCTTGTGCTGATTTTTGTTTGTTTTTGTTTATTTTTAGATAGTCTATGGCTCTTGGAGGGAGCATTATCATTAGCCCAAGTAACATAATTTCTACCTCATTATTTTCCACCCTAATTTAATTATCTCTTTATATCTACTCATTCTGAGCATTGTTTCTTCTTGTTTTCCCAAGGCCTTCAGGTGCATAATTGTTATTAGCATGTAATCTCTCCATTTTTTGAAATATACACTTAGTATGGTTAAGTACTTGATATAAACATTATATGAAGAAAAGGCTTTTGACAAAATTGAACATTCCTCCATGAAAATATCCTGGAGAATCTAAGAATAGAGGAGGCATATCTTAACATAATTAGGTAGAAATTCTGAAGTAAATTCATACTGAATGGAGAAAAATTCAAAATATTTCCACCGAAATCAGAGCAAGACAAAAATGTTCATTCTCTCCACTTCTATTCAAAATAGTGCTTTAAGTCTTTGCTAGAGCAATATGACAAGTAAAGGAGATAAAATGGATACAAATAGGAAAGGAAGAAGCCAAAGTACCTTTGCATTCAGGTAGTATAATTCTATAAATAAAAGATCCTAAATACTTCACAAAAATTCCAACAGCTGATAAATAAACTTAGCAAAATATAGAATACAGGATTATCACACAACTAACAGTAACTTTCCAATACACAAATGACAAACATACTGAGAAAGATATCAAGAAAATGGCTCCATTTACAGTAACTTCAAAAAAAAATCACATTTTCCTGGAATAAACGTAACTAGGGAAGTAAAAGACTTGTAGAATAAAATTTTAAGACACTGAAGAATAAAATTGAAGAAGGTAACAGGAGATGGAAAGACCTCCTATGCTCAGGGGTTGGTAGGCTTAATATTGTTAAAATAGACATACTACAAAAAAGCAATTTACAGATTCATTATAATCCCCATCAAAATTCCAATGCATTTTTGAAGAAAAGATCTTAAACTTCATAAGAAAACATAAACATGCAAAGGATACCCAAAATCCTGAACAATGAAAGAACTTACGGAGGTATCATCACCCCTGATTTTAAGTTACACTACAGAGCTATAGTAATAAAAACTGCACAGAAGTGTCATAAGAACAGACACAACAAGGAATCCTTGTTATAGAATTAAAGACCTGCTTATAATTCCAGACATCTTTGGTGATCTAATTTTTGACAGAAGTAAAATATCTACTATTGATGAAATTACATGGCTACCCGCTACAATCTACACTGAAGTTAAGAAAGCATTTTTTTAAGAAAGCATTTTTAATGGGTTAACTGCATGCAGAATTAAAGTAGATCTGTATCTCTCAAACTACACAAAAATCCATCTCCAAATAGTCAAGAACTGCATCCAACATAAGGCCTGATATCCTGAATCTGATAAAGGAGAAAGTAAGGAATATGCTTGAACTCATAGCACAGGAAAAGACCTTTTGAACAGAACCCCAGTAAAGTAGGCATTACAATCTTGAAGTAGATGGGAATTAGTACAGAGACCCACAACTGGGCAATTTGCAGAGAGTGAGAGACTTTGGAGCACTCAGTCCTAAATGAGATGTCTTCGCTAATAACCCCCAAATCCCCTTCAAGACTCAGGAATCTATGTGAAAGAGGAATTGGGAAGATTATAAGAGCCAGAGGTGGTAAATGACTGAAAGAAAAAAGGAATTTCAGATAAAACAGGGATGATACAGTATGACAGCATGCACAAATTCAAGCCAGACAAAATCTCAGTACCATGAATGTGAAGTGGACATAAAATATGATAAAAATACGTTGTGTGAAATTCTCAGATAGTTAAAACAAATATTATTAAAATGTTAAAATATCTCAAAATAAGCCTAACTAAGGAAGTCATGGCTTCATAGATATTTACAAGGAAAACCTTAAGACACCAAAGAAAGGAATCTGAAGAGACACTAGAAGGTGGAAAAACCTCTCATGCTTATAGGTCAGCAGAATTAGTATTGTGAAAATGGATCTATTATAATCTGAATTTTTCATGATAGTACCTGACTTTATTATATGTTTTTATATTATTAAAGTTTTTTTACAAAGAATAATATACAAGCAAAAGACTAGTAAGACAAAAAATGCCCAACAAATCAATACAATACAAAAAGGGTACAAAAATACCACTGAGTTTGCTTTGTATTAACCATCAATTTCTGAGCATGCAGCCTGCCCTTAATTACATTTAATATAGCCAGTGACTCCACTGAATAAAACTACTTTTTCCTTTATGGCTAGATAGCCTTGGAAATAACTTCTTGTTCAGGAATGGGAGCTTATGTCTCCTTCCCCTCTCAACACCAGGACTGTGTGTGGCTTGAAACTGTGTAGCCCCTGAGCAGACTGCCACAGTTTCTGTGAGTTCATATGTATGTCACTCCTGTTGTGTCTGGCAGACATGGTTTTCTCAATTTTTCAGAAAAGTTTTAAAATCACAACAAAATGGAGAAGAACATTTACAAAAAATATCCCTTATTCCCCTAAGTACACACCCTATCAACATCCCCTAGTTTGGTAGATGCACTAAAATATGTGAATCTATATTGATTTATTACAATTATTCCATGCACATGGCATATTGTATGCTTTACTCATATATGTAATATATATATATATATTTCATAAACTCCAGTCCACAAGTATAGCATTATCTAGAGTATTTTCATTGTTATTTACTTTTTACCTATTTATCCTGCCCCTGAACCCAACCCCCCTGGTAATCTTGCAACCCCTGAAGACCTTATCATCTCTCTAGTTTTTAATTTTACAAAATCTCATTTGTGTAGTGTTTCAGACTGACATCTTATGCTTAATGATACTCATGTGAGTTTCCTTCATGTGCTGTTGTTTTATTTTTCATTTCTTTTTGCTATTTGTTAGCATTCAGACCTGCCAATTGGGGACCTGGCCAATATGCAGGCAATGCCTTGGCCAGCTCAGGGTCCTGACAAAGTCATGCGCTCATTGCTATGTGGTCTCTCAAGGTATGGGTGATGTCCCTTCATAAAAGCAGGGCATGAGGTTGTGGGCACCTTCTTTCTTTCTATTTCTAGGAGGTGGCCTGTGCCTATCCACTCTCCCCACTTTCCCACCTCTTTTCTTCTTCTTCTTCTTCTTCTTCTTCTTCTTCTTCTTCTTCTTCTTCTTCT
>CABHPP010137074.1:0-31662 GCA_902168425.1 Peromyscus attwateri | reverse complement strand
AAAAATTATTGTATTCTTAAAGAGATGGGCACATAAAAGCCCATCTACAAAAAGGGAGAGTTCTCTGCAGTTAGGAATATAAAATGCCTCATAAATATAAGTAAAAGGAATTTTTCTTTAAATCATGAATTGAAAATGGCAGAAAAACCAAGTGTGTGAGAATCAAGGTGGGATGAGCCCATGGTATGTGTGTTCAGTTAGGCTGGGGGTTTTTCAGTGTTTTCTCCTACTGTTCAAAATGGAGAGTGCTGACGCAGCAGGAGGGCTGACCAGTATTCAAGACACTGTGGAAGATAAAGCTGCTTAGGTTTAACAAAGTACAGGAACCAGAAAGACGAAGGCCACATGTTCTCTTTCATCTGTGGTACTTAGCTCCAAATCTTCAGAGGTGAAGGCAATTCTCTCTTTCTAAATATATAACACAGCTCAGTTGCAGGACTCCAAAGAATGAAGAGACTCCTTCTGGTGGGTCTAGCTTTTATAGGACCAGACAATATTATGTAAGCTCTCAAGCAGAGTAAGCAATCAATAGTGCTATTTAGCTGTAACCTCTATAAATTACAACTATGACCAGTGTGGCATGATTTCTGTGACGGAACAATAGTGGCACTCTTACCTTAATGGTAACCAAGAGCTGTCAACTTAGACTCAAGGGCCACTAAGTAGGAGATGAATCATATCTCGTATTAGAAGTCTAGCCCACTACCCAGGGCTAGTGAGGTCACTGCTCTAGGAAGAGAACCCACAACTTTACTAAACTAGTGTAATCCCCAATTGCATTCTAAAACTTTTCCTAATTCCTACAGGCCACTGTACCTCCCACCTGTTATCAAAAAAGTTTTTTTCTGTACAGCAAATGAAGGCCATTTCAGAAATTCACTACTGGTGTGCAGAGATCAAGTGATTCCCTCCATCACTCTCAAAAACAGCTAAATATACAATTTAATTCCCGTTACTCAGCTCAGGGAACATGGCAGAAGAGGGACTGAAATGATAGTGAGATCCAGGTTCTGTTATTTTGTCTCCTAGAAATGACAGAAAGTAGTATACCCTAGTGTTTAGTGGTGTCTAAACACTATAGCTACCCAAACAAGACCTGAACACTGAAAATATTAGTTGATATGCTAACTGGGAAGGGATAATTTCAAGGGGCTCACCCCTAGAGAAAGAATAAGGACAACAAATAACCAATAAGAGAGGGAGAGTTAGCTCTTCTGAAGGATGACTCCCCAATTCATTACCCAATACAGTGCAGCTAGCTCTGAAATTACATACACATAAAGCTCTCTGAACAAAATGAGTAGGCTACATTATATATTTATGCATATATATGTAACAATTGTAACTGAAGGAAAAGAGTCCATGAGTTTGAAAAAAGAGTTAGGAGGTGCCTTGGTGACAGTTTGTGGGAGGAGACATAGGACGGGGTTGGGGGGAGAAAGGAGGAAGCTGATTTAATTATATATTAATCAAATATTTAGTAAAAAAATAAAAATAAACACGTTAGTAAATGAATAGAGGGTAGGACACGGACACAAATACAGGCATTGAAGTATTTTGTTCACCTTGATCAGTGAGTTCTACAATTCAGCTAGTCACATAGAAAACAAAGATAAAAATTCAAAGGGTCTGTATCTCTCCTTGTCAGGGTTGAACCCAAGTTTTATCTATATTGAGCTAGAAGATTGGATCTTTGAAGTAAGCAATTTGTCAGAGCAGGAAACTGTGGGGGGATTTCTTAACTATTATTCTCCAGTAGCTTTTATCACTGCTCAGATCAATGTGAATGGGTGGCTAACACTATGAGTTGTTTGTCGTTAAAAAGACATAGTTTTTGCAACGTATAACCTTCTGTTTATTAGAGGGAACACATTAATTAATTACTTCCAACGACATTTGTGAATAATCCCATAACAAACAAATGCTACTTATTAAAATAATTTGCAAACATGCTTACAGAGGCATATAATATGACTGTGATAGGATATAAAGTGAATAAATATTTTGTGTATTAATTTCACCTTAGGTGTGAGATTAACAGACTAAGGTTTGCATCTCTTCACCATGAATATGGGCTGGAAAGTTTTGTGAGGAACAGTAAATGTCTGTGCCATATTTACTTTGGAGTTATGCATCATCTCAAGGAAATTAAATATCATTTCAACTGCTGGAATTGGCAAATAGAAAGAGATCTTAGTCTCCCAAGTCCTAGTTTACTTTCTAGGTGATATAGTCACTTTTCATTTTTTTTTTTTAGTTCTGAGAGAGATGGAATCAAGATACTGTCACAGTCTTTTAAAATCAATATGAACAAGGGATTTCACTGACATTTTGTTAGAAAATTGTTTGTCTTTGCTCCCTGTGCATATCTTCCATGCAAGAGCCTAAACACCAGCACAACTGGGGCTAAGCCTCTTTCTGCTGATTTACAGGTTTCAAAAATACTTAGTGACAGTTTTCTTTTAAAGAAAAGTGGATGTTACGTATTTACACATCAAATTAAAATATATGTATCAGGTTGAGAAGTATAAAAAATGTGCATCTAGACCGGGCAGTGGTGGCACAGGCCTTTATTCCCAGCACTTGAGAGGCAGAGCCAGGCAGATCTCTGTGAGTTCGAGGCCAGCCTGGTCTACAGAGCAAGATCTAGGACAGGCACCAAAACTACACAGAGAAACCCTATCTTGACAAATCAAGAAAAAAAAAAAGTGCATCTTCTTTAATGTAACTGAAAGTATTTTGTCTACAAGTCTTTAATTTCCATATGGAGCAAGATAGTTTTCTAATACTCCTATTATAAGAAAGTAATTCTAGCCTGAAGTAATACACAGTTTTACTATTCCAAATTAAAATCTTATTTTTCTTGGCTCAAATCAATATTCTCAGTATTAAAAAGTAAATGATTTTGTAACTGAGCAAAGACTTTTTAAAACAGAACATTTGGAAAATCAATAATGTCTCCCAATTGTTAAATTTCTTACACTGTATTGCACACGTTATCGACGTATTATTTGGTTTGTTATGATTGTTTAACAGATTGAAAAAATACACATGTAAATATATTCTTATAATAGAAAATTTTCGATAAGAAAATGTAATTTTACTACTGTCTCCCAGGTAATGACTATGTTGAATTCTTGACTTCCATGTGGACTCAGATTTTCTTGTTTTTGCACACATACTTATATACCTTTAAACTATAGAGACAACAAAATTATCTGAAGCAGAAGAAAGTCATTCCAACCTAGATTAAATACTTGTAAGTATCAGTTATACCATACTATAAGTAAATCAATATGGATTTTGAATAAATAAAAACACTAACATGGAATATTGCTATAATTATTAAGGCCAAAATCCTTTTTTTTTTCATCAAAAAAACCCTTCATATTTTGCTCTTTTTGAAAATATCTTGATATCTATGTCCTGCTGACTCTGTCATGACAACTAAATTCATGCGAAGGAATGCCTAAAGAAAGGACATCAGGAACAGGCTAATAAGAAATAACGTAACATAACTCAATAAAAACGCACAGAGCACGTGGCACATTTGTTCCTCTATCTTAATTTATCTCTTTCTGAAGTTAAAGCCCATTTGCCAATTGGAGTAGGAACTCCATACCAAATGCATGTAACTTTTCAGGGAGCTTCAAAATGGAATGATATTCAAGTGTGCAGTATCATGATTGTACGCCCTTGGCTCTTCCCTATGACACTAAATAGAGTGGATAGTGGTAATCTCTGAACTCCAACTAAATGGTTTTATGTTTATAAAAACAAACAAATAATAAGCAAGAAAAATCTAACATGACTGAATACAATCCCTCATCTGAGAATCACAATTCAGATGAGAAAACAATTCATTACTAACAGTATTTTAATCACGGAATTTTAGGTCTTCAAATCACTACAGAACACGTTGTTCCAGATGTTACAACCACCCTTTTATTCCATTTCTCTTCTCCTGTTGCCCTTTTCCCTGTCATTTCTTTCCCTTCCTTTCTTGCTCTTCCCCTTCCTCCACTCCAATCCCCCTTCCCCCCTTCCCTTTTCCTCCCCTTTTCTCATCCCTTTCCTCTCTAGTTCCCCTTCCCATCCCACCCCTTCCTTTTCTTTCCTTTCTCTTTCTTTCCATTTATTTTTATTTTACCTTTTCTGATTTTTCCCTTATACTCACACCTATTGTTTTAGGTGATTTAATGTATAGTATCTATAAAGTTCAAAGCTGGTGATTTGATAAGTAATAAAAGCTTGGTTCATGTAGATTGAGATATTGCATTAATTTTAAATATGAAAATCTTATACGTCTCAAATTTTAATTTTTATTACTTATTTGTTTATTGAGATGGAGTTCCATGTTTTTTCAGACTGGCCTTGCACCCATACAGTGCAGAGTTTGTCCTTGAACTGGTCTTTTTCTTTCCATATCCAGAGTGCTACTCTAACAGCATTCACCTACATGTCTGATTCCAATGCTGGTTGTAGAACCCATGGATTCCTAAATGTCAGGAAAATATTTTACTGACTGAGCTACTCCATAAGTGATGAAATTTGAAAAATAAATAGCCAAATAAATAAAATCTCTATAGAGAAAAAAAATACTTATCAAAGGAAAGCTGGAATTCTCAAGAAAATAGGTTTATGTCACAAAATATATTAGAACTCTTTTGTCTTAGTTCTATGTTGTTAAATAAATTCACCAATGTGTCTCTCATTATGATTATTTTGCACACACCATGTAAATTCTCAGATAACCAGCCTTCTCATCAGTGTTACCATCAAAGATTTTACATCTCTTTGCCTTTAATTTCACACAATCTCTTTCTTAATTGGAAAGACTTGAGAGAAAAGTAAATAACCAGTTAAGTATTTAAAATATATGTTTGGATTATAAGGAATATCCAAAATTATATATCACACATTTTCTTTTAATTTGTTGAGTTTTTTTTTTATTTTTTTGCATTGCTTTCTTACAAACTGAAATAGAAATAAACAAAAACACATTTCATTTAATGGTAATTAATAGGTGAAGTACTTAGGCCTGAGTTCATTGAAAAATAAAAATCCAAAGACAACATTAAACTATTATTTTCCATGAATAAGAACACATTTAGCCGGGTGTTGGTGGCGCACGCCTTTAATCCCAGCACTCAGGAGGCAGAGCCAGGCGGATCTCTGTGAGTTCGAGGCCAGCCTGGGCTACCAAGTGAGCTCCAGGAAAGGCGCAAAGCTACACAGAGAAACCCTGTCTCGAAAAACCAAAAAAAAAAAAAAACCCACATTTGTTTATTATTTGAAATTTGGAAGTGACAACATACTTTTTTTTCATAATGTAAATAAGCTCTAGTATCACAGGTGCATTTTGTCTAAAACATTTGCTCTATAAATTATTACTTTACTATATAAAAGACTTAGCATTATAAAAAATGTGTCCATAATATATTTGTTGTCTTGTAATTATGCAGCAGATTAATTGTTATTTCCTATCAGTGTGTGCATAAAGATAAAGGCAAACAAATCACAGAGCCAGTATCATGCTTATATGTTATTAACTTAGGACTCAGGATGTGCTATGACAGTAACTGCTTTTACTTATATTGATATTTATTCCAACTAAGAAATAATGGTGTATTTATATTTTATGTATTGAACACTTTTGTATAATGGAGCAATTCTCCCTTCAGCTTACTTTCTCATTCACTCATTTGCAGTGATACCTACAAAGAAGTTGCCATTTCTCGAACCACCCCAGTTTCTCAGAGCACATAAAAAGAACGAAAGTTCCTAAGTGCAGCAAATGCCAGCACAGAGGGCATTTATTGTCTGACAGTTTGATTTATGGTTGAACTACACATAGCATTTTATTGTATGCTAAGTATAACTGTAAATAAGTAAAACAATAGCAGGTTTGTTAACAGTAAGCATGGTCATGTTTGAGAAATGTGTTGGAGCTGGCAACATCTGTTCAGGAAAAGGTGAGCCTAAGTCATGTTTCTTATTTAAGGGAAGATTTTTAAATAACTCTGTCTTGTCAGTGCTTTCTGAACCAAACATATATTTGAAATTAACAAGTTATGAATGAATAGAATGAAAATTAAAACATAATGCAGTTGATTTAATGAACAATGAATTCCCTAATTTAAAAAGAAACAAAAATATATGGGGACTTGAGAGATGATGTAGGGGTTAAGAGCACTCACTGACTGTTCTTCATGAGGACTCAGATTCAATTCCCAGCACCTACATGGCAGCTCATAGCTGTCTGTAGCTCCAGTTCCAGAGTACCTGAGACCCATGTCAAAACACCAATGCACATAAAAGAAAATGTTAAAAAAATGCACAAAAAAAGAAAAAAATCACCTGCTTAGTTTACAGTGACAGTAATTTAGGGACACAACTTTGTGAACTGTCCTATGCACTCCCTTAAAAAGTCACCATAGCCTAGTCTGTTGCTTCATATAATTTCAGAAAATTCAACTGGCTTCAGCTCTAAGGCATTTCTTCATAAAATTAGAAGTGAAGAAAACATTTTAATTCATTTATTTATAGCAGCTTAAGAAATCTTATTAAACATTTTCTTTGTAGACTTTTGTATTAAACATAAACAAACTTTCTAGTCCATAAGGTAAAACTTTATCAATAATTTTACTGACCAAATAGAACCTTTCAATATCCTTCTCTTTCAATTTTTGTTTCTTTTCACTGTGTATCTGTTTGAGCAGTAAGTACAACTATTCTATACCCCAAATGCTATCCTATCCTGAGATTTCCTCTGGGAAAAATAAAAGAACCCATTATTCCTATGTCAGAATCACCAAAGTTCTAGGTATATGCATACGGATTTTTAGTCGGAGGGTACTGAGAATGGTCTCTTGTACACAGAGATCCTGGTAGAGTTATTGTTCCTTGAAACTCACAAACTTCTTGAGCTGGGCCTACACTCTGTATTTCTTTCCATGTGGTTATCTTCCAGGCTCTCACTAGAATTTCCTGTTAATCTCTGATTATAATATTCAAGGGATTTTACAGCCAAAAGGTCCAAACTCTTCCACATTTTTCCTATAAAGCAATTGGCACAGCCTAAAAACCACATGGTCATATTTATCAAAGCGATAGCTCCAACAATAAAAACAAAATCACATTACTTTACCATATTAGAAATTATAGGCAATCATGTATCAATATATATTCTGCTCTAATCTATTTCATCAGAAATTTTTGTTTTCAGTAAATTCAATCCACTAAGAATATCATTATAGCCGGGTGGGGGTGGCACACACCTTTAATGGGAGGCAGAGCCAGGCAGATCTCTGTGAGTTCGAGGCCAGTCTGATCTACATAGCGAGATCCAGGACAGGCACCAAAACTACACAGAGAGACTGTGTCTCGAAAATAAATAAATAAATAAAAAAGAATATCATTATATACCTTTACTAAATACAATTTTTATATTATCTATTAATCCATTTCTTATATGGTACAGCATCCCTTTTTAGTAAATTATAGTCTCTTTTCTACTTCCTAACTGATGGTGTATTTTACTCAGACACACAATCTGTTTATTGTTGATCTAGAAATCAAGAACCACATGAGTAAAACCATAGCCAACTTCATTAGTTTTTCATGTGTTCTCCGAAGATGATTTTGTAAGTATGATTTCTATGACTTTTTGTAGACACTGTCATTACAATTATTCCTCTTGTCCAGCAAAATACTAATAAAGCCCATTAAAATAAAAAAAAAAGAATTTCAAATCCATAAAACTTTAGACAAGATCTTACTATTTGTGCCAAGTTTCTTTTCCTTTTCTTTTTCTTTTTCTTTTTTTCATTATTGCTTCAAGAGCATGTACACAGAAATAGTTGTCTCACTAAATGTGTGACTGTCACATAACTTTCTATTACTGGTCATCATGAATGCAGTACCAATTAAATGTATAGACTTCAATAAATTAGTCTATATCATCCACAAAAAGTCTATTTGTACTGTTTTTGGATTGTATCAATTATTTTTGTGGGATGTAAGATTTGATTCATTTAACTATTCAAACTATGCTTATCTCTGTGTAGTAGTTTGCATAAAATTATGCTAGTAAAATTTCATTGAAATCATGGTGCAACATGAAGTAAGATTGTTTTTTCATGATGCATTTTTGGGGGTTTTTGCTTAAGTTCGCTTGTTAAATGACCTAAATATTTGTCTTAACCTTCAGCTTTAAGGATTTTAAAAGGCTTCATTTTTTTAAAGAAAAAAAAAAAAGGCAAAACAGCAGTGAAGCCAGATCATTAACCTGAGTCAGTGACAAGATGTCTGCTCTAGGTTCAGAATTTACCCAAGGAAAGGATGTCAATAAGCAGTGATGAGTGAGTTCCACGAAGTAGGTGCAAAGCAGCAAATAGAACAATCACTCAAAATGACACATCTCAAACTCAAAGAAATAAGAGATCCACGTCAACTGGCTTCAACTTACAACTTGTAGAAAATGGACTTTTAAACTCCTTAAGGAACCTTTGTCCACAGACATATATTAACACAGTTCTCATTGTAACACAGCCACAGAGCTTTAGAAGGGATGTGACATTTCAGAGGGACTTAGGTGACCCAGTCAAAGACTTCATAGCTAATACTAACCAAGTTTTTTGTATTGCTTGCACTCATATTATTAAAATTCAACAAAATTGATAATTGATAAAATACAGAAAAAATAAAGCATATTAATGACATAATAAGTACAAATGCTTAAAGAAAATGCCATCCTATTTTAAATGAACAGGCAATGTCAATCATGATGCCCCACATTTTAATAATAGTTTAAGTTTAAAATATTTATTAAATAAAGGGTGAATACTATGAATTATACAATAGATTATATAATACTAAAAACTCAAGGTGTCAGGGAATGTAAAGGATAGACTGGGAAAGGAAAATAAAGATACAGGGTGTCAGTTCTGTGTCTATATTTAGATGCAGTAGATATTTTAATGGATTCCAGTATAGCAACAATAGTCATGCCATGCATTGATATTTAGGAAAACTTAAACTATGAATCATATGTCAATATAAATGGTTTATATATCTTTTTATAAAAAGATGCTATATAATATCTGTAAGATAATACTGAATATTAGAAAGTAGATTTCTACCCATGTTTGTAAAGAAGTATATGCAAAATACGTCTCATTCCTAGACACAATACGTTACCTTTCATATTATGCTCTGGTGGATTTTGAATAATGCCCCTCATTATCTAGTGGGTGAAAAGTGATCAATATCAGTTATCAATATTAGTTACAGTGACATGCAGCAGAATAAAAAGAAATGAAATATATAAAGCTACTGTCATCTCCTTTCTAAAAGAATCTAGTTTCAATTACAGGAAAATTTTGTTGTTGGAGAACATTTGAAAACACACCTTAAAGAAGAGGAATGGGAATTATATGAGCACATTCTGATTATTTCTTTGTTTGTTTACTTTGTCAACTTGACACAAGGCAGAGTTGTCTGGTTAGAGGTAATATCAGTATTGCCACTTGAGGTAATGCCACTACCACATTGGTTTGTAAGCTGGTCTGTGGGCACATTTTCTTGAGTATAAATTGATATGTGAGGGCTCAGCCTACTGTAGGCAATAATAAGCGTATGTTCTGAGCTGAATACAAGCACAGCAAACCATGGGTAGTGCGGGCCTTTAACCCACCAACCTCACAGTTTCCCAGAGTTTTCTTGAGTGGGAGCAGCAGGAAATATTAGATAGAAGGATTTAGATTGTGGAAATAAACAGATAGAAAATAAAGGACAACCTATAGAGGGCCTGGAACCTGTTCCAGTGAGCCTTGACTGTCTCTGCCCTAAGGTATTTCAAGAAACGCCAATCAGCCATTTGAGATTCTTCTGTTGAGAATTCTCTGTTAAGCTCTGTAGCCCATTTTTTAAGTGGATTGTTCAGTATTTTGATGTCTAGCTTTTTGAGTTGTTTATATATTTTGGAGATCATCCCTCTGTCAGATGTAGGGTTGGTGAAGATCTTTTCCCATTCTGTAGGCTGTCGTTTGGTCTTATTGACCATGTCCTTTGCGCTACAAAAGCTTGTCAGTTTCAGGAGGTCCCATTTATTAATTGTCACTCTTATTCATAATAGCAAGAACCTGGAAACAACCTAGATGCCCCTCAACTGAAGAATGGATAAAGAAAATATGGCACATATACACAATGGAGTAGTACTCAGCAGTAAAAAACAATGATATCATGAAATTTGCAGGCAAATGGATGGAACTAGAAAATATCATCCTGAGTAAGGTAACCCAGACTCAGAAGGACAAACATAGTAAGTACTCACTCATAAGTGGATACTAAATGTGAGGGAAGGGATGGCCAGACTGCAACCCACAACTCCAGAAAGGCTAGCTAACAGGGAAAGACCCTAGGAGGGACACATGGATGACCCAGCGAAGAAGAAGTGGATGAGATCTACATGAGTGGACTGGGTGTGAGGGGGGTGGCAGAGGTCAAGGAGTGGGGGATGAGAACATAGGGAAATGGGAGGGTCAAGCAGGAACAGGGATAGAGTGGGAGGGCAGGGAGGAAGATACCATGATAGATGAGGACATCACAGGAATATGAAGAGGCAGAGTGCAGGGGAGGCTCTCAGGAATCCACAAGGTTGACCCCACCTTGGTCTGCTGGCAGTGGTCCAGAGGGTGCCTGAACTGGTCTACTCTAGTGACCAGCCTAGCAAATAACCTAGCTGTCATCATAGAGCCTTTGTCCAGTGACAGATGGAGGCAGATAGAGAGATCCACTGCCAGGCACCAGGCTGAGCTCCAGGAATCCAATTGATGAGAGAGAGGAGAGATACTGTAGGCAAGGATTGTCGAGATCAAGATGGGAGGACATATAGAGATTACCGGCCACACTAGTGGAAGCCCATGTACTGTGGACTGGTGGCTGTGGAGCCCCCATGGGACTGGACTAGGGCCTCCAGATACGGAAGACGGTTGTTTGGCTTGAACTGTTTGGGGGGCACCCAGGCAGGAGGATTGGGGTCTGTCCCTGGTGCTTGGGCAGGCTTCTGGAACCTGGTGCCTGTGGTGTGACACCTTGCACAGCCTTGGTGCAGTCTGAAGGGGCTTGGACCTGCCTAAACTCAGTGTGCTGGGCTCTGCTGACTCCCCATGGGAGACCTCGATTTGGGGGATGTGAGTTGCGGGGTGGCTTGGGAAAGGGGGCTGGGGGTGGGAGGAGGGGGGTCTGTGGATAGTATGTGGAGTGAATAGAAAATTTCTTAATAAAGAAAATGAAAGAAAAAAAAAAGGAAAAAAATAAATAAAGAAATGCCAAGCGGGTGGAGCAAAAGACCTCCCCCCAGCACAGCCAAGTGCAGATCATCTCAGACACCTGCACTCAGGCCCGTGGTCCAATCATCCTCTCTATGCAGACCTGCTGGGTAAAGTCACCAGGAACCCGAAAGTGGTCTCCCACAGGGTAACAAGCCACTAAGCAGCATTACTCCATGGCTTCTGCTTCACTTTCTGATTCCAGGTGCCTGACATGAGTTTCTGCCTTCACTATCCTCAGTGAAGGACTCTGACTTGAGAAATATTAGCCAAAATAAACCCTTTCCTCCCTAAGGTCCTTTTGGTTCACAATGTTTGTCATCACAGCATTAGAAAGAAAATTGGCCATTCAACAATGCATTTTTGTAGTAAATTGATAGTTTTTTAGCCTCCAGACAATAGTGTCTGTTTTGTGGAATTTAATCAAATTAGGAAGAAATTTGTGTCTTACTGAATTTTGCAAAACATATGTCTTTTCTTAAACCATTTATATGAGATAATGACTAGAGTGCTTTTGTTTACTTACAAATCAGTACTCCAAAGAGTACTGTGTGCTAAGGATAGATTTTTTTCTTTTCTTTTTTTCTATTTTTAATCCAAGAGACAGGGAAACCTAAGGCTTGTCTTAGATACAGATGACAAGTTTCTCTGCTAATTACAGAGTGAGGCACCCTAGTCAATTTCAGAAACAGTAGTGATCTGTAAACTTCACAACCACAGAACTTCAACTATCATTTACAGCTCCCAATTTCTTTGAAATATAAACTATCTCATGATAAATTTTGAACTTAAAAGAAAAACTAAATATCTCAGTTAAAATGTACTACCTTCTACATTTCCATGAAGCAAATTGTTTAAAATTTCTCATGAGAAAATAAAGAAATCTGATATAAAAACTGAACTGCGAATGTCTAGAGACATGACTCAGTTGTTAAGCTGACTTGGTGTTCTTGCAGAGGGCCTAGACTCAGTTGTCAGCATCCATATGACAGTACATGGCTGCCAATGACATCAGTTCCAGTTGATATGAAGTTCTCTTCTATTCTCTGTGAGCACCAGGCACACGTATCATACATACATATATGGATGCAAACATTCATACACATCAAAAATAAACAAATCATAAAGATCAAGTGGTTAATATTCTTTCCTTCAAATGTTTCAACAATAATCAGAATTTTGATACTTGATTTTAAATGTCTACATCAAACCTAAGTAAAAATACTTAGCAAAAGAATAAAATCTATGTGAGCAATGTTAACTGAATTTGGATTCCAAACTTTCATTCAGAATAAGTTTGAAAGCTAGTTTTAGAGAGAAAGTTGAATGATGTCTAATTTTAAAATATAAAACTAAAACATTTTAAATGATGAAATACTGATATAGATGTATACCTAACATGCAAAGGGACTCTACAAAAAGTTCTAATCAGATGATTAAAGTTCAATAATTGTATTTTGACATGTTAGGTCTCTCTTGACTTACATAATAAAGTAATTGTATATATCTAGGTATTTAAAGATAAAGAGAAACAGGTAAAAAAGATTCTATCATACTTGAAATTGCCATTGATGAAAGCAAGTATTTTAATTATTGATTATTAGATAAGTAGATAGATGACAGGTGGCTACATAGAGGACAATTGTAGAAGATAGATATAGCCTTTGTCAAAAAAGATGTTTGTTTTTTATTGATGCATGTAAAGCATGTGTTTATTTCTGAGGTGATTTTTTAATGTAAGAAAACAGATAAAGTATACGGGTGATATATATGCATATGTATGTATCTCTATATGGTACTGACAAGTTTTCTGTGTTGATTTTCGTTATTTGTATTTGATAAAAAGTCTCTCACTATGCTCACCTGATTAATTCATTTTTTTCCTCGCAGTTCACACCAGTAGTAATATACTTATCTAATGTTTATGTCAGTTGGAAATGAGTTATTGTGATCTTTTAGAATAATTTGAATTCTATTATTTTATAAATGGACTTGAGTGGCTTGGTGTGTTAGGATTTTTTTGTTATGTTGTAGAATATTAAGTGCAAAGTGATCCACTGTAGGGATAATGTCTTATCAATCCTCTTGCTATTCTGAATCCTGGGATTTGTCACCATGGACACTGAGCTAAGATAACACTCAGGGTTTCACACTCTAACATTGACACAGAACTGGAGACTGCAGTAACTTTATTTAAAATGAAATCACTAAAAATAAGCAAAGAAATACGATTTATATAAGGAGATACATATAATTTTTCTTTGTATCAGAAATTTGAAAGGGATTATCAAACTTCCAGTGTTTCATAATGCAGAAACAAAACTACTATTCTATGTATTTGTTTATGTGGTAATACTTTGATACTATGCTAGCAAAACAAATGTTAAAAATTGGTATGATTATCACAGGATGGATTACATCAGACATCACATTCTAGAATAAAAATGGAAGCTTATAAAATAAGAAATCCTATTAATTGTCCACATTTAAGCATAAGGGGACACAATTCTAATTTGCATGAAATAAATGTCTGAAAATTGAAACCTTAAAAAGATAAGAATGTGAACATTTCATTCCAAATCCATATAAGTAACATAAAATAAGCTTTCTAAAGTTGGCTACTGTAAAAAAATCTTCAAAGAATACTTTTCTGTTTGGAAAAAAAAAAAACAGCATACTTCCTGAATGTATGACCCTTTCTCTTCTACCTTCCTAGGCATCTGTTGGTCAAAGCATTCTTGTAGTCTTGCTTATATGTGGCATATGGTTTTAATCCACCAATGGTAGATTGACATTTGCTTTTGATTTTCTTCTGAATTTCAATAAAGTAAAAAATAACTTACTAATGATATGAAATAATTATTGCTTAATTCCTAGTTAAAGATGCATATGTTACTATAGCAATCATGCTTAACTTCTAATAAAATATGGTAATGTATATAAAAATCCTTTTGCAAAACTCAGCATTTAATAAATAGACAGTAACATTTAATTATGCACAACAAAACAATCACAGGCAAATCTTTGAAAAAAATAACTTTAATGAAGACTTTTCTACAACTCCCCATAATACATCTTACAACTTAAGTAAGATACCTGTAACTGTAACCAATCCTATACTTCTCCAACACACAGCTTCATTTCTTACTTATCATTGTTTCTTCTGGGTGATTAAAACAAGAAAGGAAACCTGAACCTTGGAATGACTATAGATATGGAGTAAATGTTTCAATAGAGTGCTCCAACAAGTCCATTCTACCTATGCTGAGTAAGGTTTCAGATTCTCATGAAATAAAAAAGCATGCAGCATCAGAAGCAGAGAAACACTGCCCCCAGTAGAACATATCCTTACTAATAAGACAAGGGAAAAAGAGAAGTTTTGAAGCTTCTTTACTTTTAAATGTGAGAAACACAATTATTGATATTTATGTCATGGATTAAAGCAAAACTTGAGACAGAAGTAATCAAATGTGACAATGTAAAGTGAAAATCTGTTGGCTTGCTATTTTCAGCTCTAGTAGCTGAAGAACATATTGGAAATTTTCATGTTGTAGAAACGGTGGACACATTTAGAGATGGCTTTCTAGTTAAATCACCAGAAATCATCTGCTGCTTGGTTTAAAACTGAATTACAAAACTAAACAGAATTATGGACTAAGTTTACTTTTTAAGCTGTAGTAAAAATAATTGGCAATATTTATCAATAAAATATATTTATTAGATGAATGAATGTAGGGGCTGATACTGGCATTAATGACATTAAGGTACTGTCAAGATGCAAATATGAAGAATGCACCACAATAATCCTAATTAAAGTTATTAGTAGATGATTTATATGTGGATATATATTTATATATACATATGTATGTATATAATCTGTGTATGTGTATATCCCTTAAATAGTAAAGCCATATTACTGTCTTTTGTTCTATTTCATGTGTGATAAATTTGACAAAATGACATCTAGTTGAATGATATTTTGTATCATAATACTTTCAGCTTTTAACATAATATATAGTTTCTCTTTATTTTGCAGGTAAAATTAATAATTAAATTTATGGACTATATATTGGATCTAGAAATAATTTATAGCTATTTACTTTTTTTTTTTTTTTGGTTTTTTGAGACAGGGTTTCTCTGTGTAGCTTTGCGCCTTTCCTGGAACTCACTTGGTAGCCCAGGCTGGCCTCGAACTCACAGAGATCCGCCTGGCTCTGCCTCCCGAGTGCTGGGATTAAAGGCGTGCGCCACCACCGCCCGGCGCTATTTACTTTTTTTAAAAAATTATTTATATATATTTTTAAAATTTTACATACCAACCACGGTTCCCTACGCAATCCCTCCTCTCACTACCTCCCCATCCCTGTCTCCTCCTGACTGACTGCCCACCCACTATACCAAAAGGTTAAGGCCTCCCATGGGGAGCCAACAAAATCTGGTACATTCAGTTGAGGCAAGACCAAGCCTCTCACCTCTGCATCAAGGCTTAGCAAGGTATTCCACCTTAGGGAATGGGCTCCAAAAAAGCTAGCTCATGCACCAGGGATAGATTCTGATTCCACTGCTATGGTCCCTTCAAACACACCAAGCTACATGCCTGTCTCCCACATGAAGAGGGCATAGTTTGATCCCATGTAGGCTCCACAGCTGTAGGTCTAGAGTTCATGAGTAACCAAGAGCTTGGTTCAGTTAACTCTATTGATTTCCCCATCATGATCTTGACCACCCTTGCTCATATAATCCCTCTCCACTCTCTCCCACTGGACTCCCAGAGCTCAGCCTGATGTTTGACAATGGATCTCTGCATCTACTTCCATCAGTTACTGGATGAAGGCTCTAGCTTCTCTGCAGCTGTGGGTTATAGACTGGTTATTCTTTGCTTTATATCTACTATCCACTTATGAGTAAGTACATACTATGTCTCTCTTTCTGAGTCTGGGTTACCTCACACAGGATGATACTTTCTAGTTCCATCCATTTGCATGAAATTTCATGATGTCATTGCTTTTTACTACTGAGTAATATTCCATTATGTAAATGTACCACATAATCTTTTTCCATTCTTCTGTTGAGGGACATCTAGGTTTTTTCCAGGTTCTGGCTATTATGAATAATGCTGCTATGAACATAGTTGAGCAAATGTCCTTGTGGTATGATTGAGTATCCCTTGGGTATATGCCCAAGAGTGGTAGTGCTGTGTCTTGAGGTAGATTGATTCCCAACTTTCTGAGAAACTGTCATACCGAATTCCAAAGTGCTTGTATGAGTTTGCACTCTAACCAGCAATGGAGGAATGTTTCCCTTACTCCCCATCTTCACATAGGCTGTGCGTTTTTTGATCTTAGCCATTCTGACAGATGTAAGATGGTATCTCAGAGTCATTTTGGTTTGCATTTCCCTGATTAATAAGGATGTTGAGCAATTCCTTAAATGTCTTTCGGCCATTTGAGATTATTATGTTAAGAATTCTCTGTTTAGATCTGTAGCCCAATTTTTAATTTGATTATTTGATATTTTGATTTCTAGGTTCTTGAATTCTTTATATATTTGGGAGATCAGCCCTCTGCCAGATTTAGGATTAATGAAGATCTTATCCTATTCTGTAGGCTGTCTTTTGTCTTATTTATTGTATCCTTTGCCTTACAAAAGCTTCTCAGTTTCAGGAGGTCCCATTTATTGATTGTTGCTCTTAGTGTCTGTGCTATTAGTGGTAGCAGAAGTGGTCTCCTGTGCCAGTGCATTCAAGGGTACTTCCCACTTTCTTTTCTATCAGGTTATGTGTAGCTATATTTATGTTGAGGTCTTTGATCCACTTGGACTTGAGTTTTGTGCATGGCGATATATATAGATCTATTTGCAATCTTTTACATGTTGACATCCAGTTATGCCAACACCATTTGTTGAAGATGCTTTTTATTTTTTCTATTGTACAGTTTTGGTTTCTTTGTCAAAAAGATTAATGTCAGGGTCTTTAATTCAATTCTATTATTCCACTTGTCTGTTTTTATGCCAATACTAAGCTGTTTTTGTTACTATAGATGTGTAGAAAAGCCTGAAGTCAGGGATGGTGAGGCCTCAAGAAGTTCGTTTAATGTACAGGATTGTTTCAGCTATCCTGGGTTTTATGTTTTCCTTATGAAGTTGAGTATTGTTATTTTGGGGTCTGTAAAGAATTTCTTGGGATTTTAATGAGGATTGCATTGAATCTGTTACTTGCTTTTTGTAAGACTGCCATTTTTATTATGTTGATCCTACCTATCCATGAGCATGGAAGATTTTTCCATTTCCTGATATCTTCTCCAATTTTTTTCTTCAAGGATTTAAAGTACTTGCCATATAGGACTTTCACTTGTTTGATTAGTTACCCCACGGTATTTTATATTATTAGTGGCTATTGCAAAGGGTGATGTTTGTCTGATTTCTTTCTCAGCCCATTTATCATTTGTATATAGGATGGATACTGTTTTTTGTTTTTTTGTTAGTTAATCTTGTACCCTGCTATATTACTGAAGGTGTTTATAGCTGTAGCAGGTCCCTGCTAGAATTTTTAGGGTCACTTATGTATACTATCATATCATCTGCAAATAGTGAAAGTTTAACTTCTTCCTTTCCAATTTGTATCTCCTTGATCTCTTTTTGTTGTCTTATTGCTCTAGATAGAACATTGAGAACTATATTGAATAGATATGGAGAGAGTATACAGCCTTGTCTTGTTCCTGATTTTAGTGAAATTGCTTTCAGTTTCTTTTCATTTAATTTGATGTTGGCCAATGGCTTGCTGTAAATTGCCTTTGTTATGTTTAGGTGTTTTCCTTATATTCCGTATCTCTCCAAGAGAGATCATGAAGGGGTGTTGGATTTTATCAAAGGCTTTTTCAGCATCTAATGAGATGATCCTGTGTGTGTGTGTGTGTGTGTGTGTGTGTGTGTGTGTGTGTGTGTGTGTATGTGTGTGTGTGTTTATTTCAGTTTGATTATATGGTGGATTTCATTGACAGATTTTTATACATTGAACCATCTCTGCATCTGCATCTCCGGGATGAAGCCTACTTGTTTATTGTGATGATTCTTTTGGTGTGTTCTTGGATTTGGTTTGCCAGTATTTTATTGAGTATTTTTGCATCAATGTTCATGAGGGAGATTGGTCTGTAATTCTCTTTCTTTGTTACATCTTTGTATGGTTTGGGTATCAGGGTAATTTTAGGGTCATAAAAGGCAATGTTCCCTCTTTTTTTTGTGTGGAATAATTTGAGAGGTATTGGTATTAGCTCTTCTTTGAAAATCTGGTGGAATTCTGAGCTGAAACCCTCTGACCCTGGGCTTTTTTTGGTTGGGAGAATTTTAATGACTGCTTCTATTTCCTTAGGTGTTATTATTCTATTTAAATAGTTTAATCTGGTCTTGAATTAATTTTGGTATGTGGTACCTATTCAGAAAATCATCCATTTCTTTTAGATTTTCCAATTTTGTGAAGCACAGGTTTTTGAAGTAAGACCTGATTATTTGCTGAATTTCCTCAGTGTCTTTTGCTATGTCCCCATTTTTGTTTCTGATTTTGTTAATTTGCATATTCTCTCTCTGTCTTTTGGTTTGTTTGGATAAGGGTTGTTAATCTTGTTGATTTTCTCAAAGAATTAACTCTTCATTTCATTGAATCTGGTATTGTTATCTTTGTTTCTATTTTATTGATTTCGGCCCTCAATTTGATTATTTCCTGGCATTTAGTCCTCCTGGGTGAGTTTGCTTCTTTTTGTTCTACAGCTTTCAGGTGTGCTGTTAACACACTAGTGTGAGATTTCTCCAGCTTCTTTATGTAAGCATTTAGCGCTATGAACTTTTCTCTTAGAACTACTTTCATAGTGTTCCATAAGTTTGTATATGTTATACATTCACTTTTCATTGAATTCTAGGAAGTCTTTAATTTCTTTCTTTATTTCTTTTTTGAACCAGTGGTGATTCACTTGAGCATTATTCAGTTTCCATAAGTTTGTAGGCTTTCTGTAATTTGTGTTGTTGTTGAATTATTATTGAATGTTGAATTTGTTGAATGTTGTTGAAGATATGGTGATCTGATAAGGTACAGGGAGTTACTCCATTTTTTTGTATCTTTTGAGATTTACTTTGTGACCAAATATATAATCAGCATTAAAGAAGGTTCCATGAGGTGCTGAGAAGAGGGTGTATTCTTTTATGTTTTGGTGGAATGTTCTATATATGTCTGTTAAGCCTATTTGAGCCATAATTTCTGTTATTTCCCTTATTTCTCTGGTAAGTTTCTGTCTGGCAGACTGTCCATTGGTGAAAGTGGGGTGTTGAAGATTCCCAGTACTAGTGTGTAGAGTTTATTGTGTGAATTAAACTTTAGTAATGTTTCTTTTACATATGTGGTTGCACTTATATTTTGGGCATAAATGTTGAGAATTGAGACTTCATCTTGATGGATTTTTCCTGTGATGAATATGAAATGTCTTTCTCAATTTTTTTTTGGTTAATTTTAGTTTGAAGTCTTTTTTATTAGATATTAGGATAGCTATACCAGTTTGATTCTTAAGTCAATTTGATTGGAAAGCCTTTTCTCAATTCTTTACTCTGAGGTAGTGTCTTTCTTTGAACTTGAGGGGTGTTTCTTGTATGCAGCAGAAAGATGGATCCTGTTTTCATATCCACTCAGTTTGTATGTTGCATGTGTCTTTTTATAGGCAAATTGAGTCCGTTGATATTAAGGGATATTAATGACTAGTGATTGTTAATTCTTGTTATTTGTGTGTGTGTGTGTGGTAGTGTATGTGTGTGTTTCCCTTCTTTGAGATTTGATGGTGTGGGATTATCTATTGCCTTTGTGTTCATGGGTACATACAATTTCCTTGGGTTGGAGTTTTCCTTCTAGTGCTTTCTGTAGGACTGGATTTGTGGATAGGTATTGTCTAAATCTGGTTTCATCATGGAATATCTTGTTTACTCTATCTATGGTAACTGAAAGTTTTGCTATGTATAGTAGTCTGGGCTGACATCACTGTTCTCTTAGTGTCTGCATATGTCTGTCCAGCACCTTCTTGCTTTTAGAATGTCCATTGAGAGGTCAGGTATTATTCTGATGGGTCTGCTTTTATATGTTACTTGGCCTTTTTACTTTGCAACTCTTAATATTCTTTCTTTATTCTGTATGTTTAGTGGTTTGATTATTATGTGGCAAGGGGACTTTTTTTTTGGAGGCCTAGTCTATTTGTTGTTCTGGAAGCTTCTTGTATGTTCATAGGCATTTCTGTCTAGGCTGGGAAAGTTTTCTTCTATGATTTTGTTGAACATATATTTTATGTGTCTTTGAGCCTGTGTTCTTCTCCTTCTTCTATTCCCTATTATTCTTAGGTTTGGTCTTTTCATTGTGCCCCAAATTTCCTGGATGTTTTCTGTTATGAATTTGATGATTTTAATGTATTCTTTGGCCAATGAATCTATTTCCTCTATAATATCTTCAACACCAGAAATTCTCTCTTCCATCTCTTGTATTTTGTTATTTATGCTTGTATCTGTAGTTCCTGTTCATTTACCCAGATCATCCATTTCCAGAATTCCCTTGGTTTGTGTTTTCTTTAATGCCTCTATTTCAATTTTCAAGTCTTGAACTGTTTTCTTCACCTGTTTGATTGTTTTTTTCTTGATTTTCTTGGCCCTTTTTAAAGGAATTTACTGATTTCTTCCTATTTTTATTTGTTTTTTATTCAATTCTTTAATGGAATTTTTCGTTTCCTCCTTAAAAGCCTCTATCATCTTCATAAAGTTATTTTTAAGGTAGTTTTCTTCTGCTTCTTCTGCATTAAAATGTTCAGGTCTTGCTGTTGTAGAACTGCAAAGTTCTGGTGGTGCTATGTTGCTGTTTGTGTTGTTGAATGTATTCTTGTACTGGAGTCTACCCATCTCTTCCTCCAATTTAGTGAAGGTGGTGTCTGTGTCTCTGGGAGCTGCTCTTGGTCTAATCGGTGCTTGTGGTGTCAGTGTCCCAGGGAGCTGCTGAGGTTACAGGGGATTGGTGGGTTTAGAGGGGGGAATGGGACTTGTACATGTCAGGGTCCAATGGGCGGGGTGCAAGGGTCTGGAAGCAGAAGCCTTATCTGTTGGCCAGCTAGTGGTGCTGCAATGGGTGAGGGTGGGGAGGCACATGGTATTGTTTGGGGCCTAGGACTTTGAGACTGAAGCTGTCCATCTGTGAGAACAGTCACTCACCTCTTGGTCCATTCAGTGCTGGCCAGGGGTGACTTTGTCTTAGGTAGCCCCTGAAATTTTGTGGGATGGGTTGATTTGGGAGGTAGAGTGAGACTGGTAGGTTACAGGGTCTGATGGGAGCTGGTGAGAAAGCCTGCTTGCAGGAGCCTTGCCTGCTTGCTGGCCATTGTGACTGTAATGGGTTGAGGTGTGTGTGTGTGGGGGGGGGCACAGGGTATGGCCCAGGGCCTAGGACCTAGAGACTGAACTGTTCAGCTGGGAGAATAGTCAACTTACCTCTTGATCCAATCAGTGCTGGTGGTGTGTGTGTGTGTGTTAGGGAGCCACTAAGGTCACAGGGGATGGGTGGATTTGGGGGCTAGAGTGGGACTTATAGATTACAATGTCTCATGGGTGGGGTGTTTAGGGCAATTTTCATATTGGATAATGTATTCCCCTTTGTAGCATTTAGAGATAGGAAACAGAACATAGTTATTATCTCAAATTTCTAAGCATCAATAATTATCTGGCCAATGTCTCTCTCTCTCTCTCTCTCTTTTTTTTTAGTACAAACCATTAAATACTGTCTTAATTAGCATCTTCTTGGTTCAATGTCCTACATATACCACATCATTTTCCATGTATCATCAATGAGGGAGGTAAGAAAAATTCAAGGAATAAGCTAAATAAAATTAAGTAAAAGTTAATTAAACAATGGAAAAAATAACTACTAAGAACTGAATTTAATGAAAGATATACAATTGGAAAATTGCTTTTTATAATAGCAGCACATAATAGAAAAATGAGTTAATTTGTAGTTAAGTATGTTGAGTAATAACCAGGAGGTATTTAATAAGTCATACTTTTATATCCTTATTCTGTGATCTTTGATTTTGATGTAGAGAAATACCTATACATGATTTTTATCATACAGAAAATGAGTATATTAATTTTAACTGGTTGAAGGGAACAAGAAGGCTTAAGAAAACTGCAGTAAATGGCAAATTTTAATTTTTAATTTATATGAGGGAAAATGGGGCTCAGTGGGTGTTATTTTTAAATTCAGATAGCCATGAGGGATGTGACAAACCTGAACTTCAAAGTCTGATGTATTTCCATTATCTTGTAATTCAGAGGGTTGTCGCAGGTAAGAAGACATATTTAAAATTTAAAATTTGGATATCCGGACCCCGAAAGATAAATATGGTATGTATTCACTTACAAGCAAATACTAGCCATTAGGTAAATGATAATCAAGCTTCAATCCATAGACTTAGAGAATTTAGATAAAGAAGAAGGGTCTAGGTTATATGCAGGGATTTCCCTGAAAGGAGGAAATAGAATAGATGTTATGGGTCGACTGGGGGTGTATGGGCATGGGAGCAGGGAAATCAGGTATGGGGGAGATGTGGTAGAGGGAGATATATTGGGGAAAGGTGGCTGGAACTGGAGGGAAATTGGGTTGAGGCATGGAAACCTAGTGCATCTAGAACTTTCTGGAATCTATAAAAGTGATCCTGATGAAGACTATTAGTAATGGAGGATACAGTGACTCAATTAGTCATCTCTTGGAACCAGGTGATGCTTCTAGTAGCAGGACTAGGTTACATTCAGTTGCAGTGTTGGTTAAGGGTTCACATGGAAATCCCCAAACAATCCAGACTACATGCTAAGATAAATGGTTGCTTTCCATAAACTGACAGCAGGGCCCCATTGCCAACAACAATACCCACGCAATGTGATGGTGTCTACATTAAGCCCCTATCCTTACATTCTAGTCTCTTAGGTGTGGGAAGGTGTTTTGCAGGCTACTGAAAGAGAAACATCAACACCAACCCAGCCAGAAAACATCTGATTTATAATCTGTCCTGCCTGCAAAATATGGTAGGTCAGTAGTGACACAGAACTTGTGGAAGTATCCAAGCAATGTCTGATTTGACACAAGGCCCACACAGTGAGAAGGGACTTCCCACTCCACACTGCTTGGGTAACCAAGGACTAGAAACTAGATAGCCCAGAGTCCTAGGATAAAGGTAAACACTCTGAGCAAAAAATAATAATCAATAAAATATTTCCTAATGACACTCTGCAATACTAATAGGTCAGTGCTTTATCTAGTCATCATCAGAGATACTTCCTCTGCCACCAGATGGAACCAATTGTTTCCCTCTTGCATCAACTGTTTCTATGAAACTGGCAGAGACCCACATCGAGCCATTATGTCTATAGAGTTTTAATTGGGGCTCTCCATCAACTCCCTCCCCTCTGTGCTCAAACAATCCCATGGAAGAGGAAGCAGAAAGTGTAGAACCCAGCAGGGTCAGCAGACACCAGGAGAACAAGGGCCTCTGAATCCACTAGGCATGGAGCATATGAGCTCACAGAGGCAGAAGCAGTAAGTAGAGGGCCCACAAAAGGCACAGCATGCCTTTTTAAACTTTACCTGTGTAACGTACAGATGTCAATGTTTGAGCCACGTCTGTCAGCAGCCTAAGCCATTACTCTTTTCACTAGTATTGTGAGTATCTCTCGTCTGTAAGATAATAGTGAATCTCATGCAGGACTTTTTTTTTTTATCAATTCACTTTCAAGAAGTAAAAGGACACATATTTAACTAAATTCACGAACAATAAAGAATGATCTCGTAACTAAGCATATTCTCTTTAGCTTATCGGTTTGGTGTGTATACGTATGTGTTGGTGGGGTGTTTGAGACAGAAGGGGTGAAAAGAAAATGCACGTGCCAAGTGTGGAGGTCAAATGACAACATTCAGGAATGTCTTCTCTCCTTTCATCTACTTATTGACATGGAATCTGTGCTGTTTATCCTGCATCACTTACAGCAAGCTAGCTCATGTGTCAGCTTCTGGATCATTCTCTTGTCTGTCTCCTATCTCTCCATAGGAGTGCTGGGATCACAGATGAATGACACCACACACTGGTCAAACAGTTTATCAAGCTTAAGTGGCAAGTGCTTTAATCTCTCGGAAATTTCTTTTCCCAGTGCATGTTTCCATGGCAGGGCTTTTAAAATATATCATCTATTTATTTTTCATGCTTGCCACAGCCACCCACCCCATCATCTCCTCACAGTCCCTCTTCCCCATTCCCCCTCACCCCCCATTCCTTCCTCTTCTGCCTCCATTCAGGTAAGGGCAGGTCTCATATGAGTATCAATAAAACATGACATATCAAGTTGTAGTAAGAATAAACACCTCCTCATGTGTTAAGGCTGGACCAGGTGACCCAGTATGAGAATTAGGGTCCCATAAGCCAGTAAAAGAGTCGGCCCCCTTTCCTGTTGTTAGGAGACCCATAAGAAGCCCAAGCCACACAACTGTAACATATATACAGAGTGCCCAGGTCAGTCTCATACATGCTTGCTGGTTGTTGGTTCAGTCTCTGCAAGCCCCTATGAGCCCAGATTGGTTGACTGTGTGATCCTTCCCATGGTGGGTAGGACCCCTTTGGCTCCGACACTCCTTTCTCCTCCTCCACAGGATTCTGGAACTCAGCCTAATGTTTCACTGCTGTTCTTTGCATCTGCCTCTATCAGTTGCTGGATGAGGACTCTCTGATGACAATTGGGCCAGGCACCAATCTGATCGTAGGAGACAGCTAGTTGAGGCTACTTATCTGCTATTGCTAGGAGTTTAAGTTTGGATCCTCCCCATAGACTCCTGGGAGATTGTCCTGTGCCGGGTTTCTGCCTGACCTGGAATCTCCCCTCATCAGTCCTCCTCAACACTCTGCCCCTCCATGACCTCTGCCCTCAATCTGATAGCTCATGTTCTCATCCCCATCTACCTTCAGTCTACTCACCAAATCTCTTCTATTTCCCCTTCCCAGGGATATCTGGTTGTCCCCCATGAACCCTCCTTGTTACCTAGTCTCTTTGAGTCTGTGGATTGTAGCATAGTTATACTTTATTTTCAGCTGATATCCACTTAAGAGTGAGTACATATATGGTAGGGCTTATCAAAGAATATGAAGTAAAAATAATATATTAGGCCGGGCAGTGGTGGCACATACCTTTAATCCCAGCTCTTGGGAGGCAGAGCCAGGCGGATCTCTGTGAGTTCGAGGCCAGCCTGGTCTACAGAGTGAGTTCCAGGAAAGGTGCAAAGCTACACAGAGAAACCCTGTCTCAAAAAAACCAAAACTAAACAAATAAATAATAATATATTAGAATGAAAACTATATCACAATTTTCTCAAAACAAACCTCCATTTTCATTTTTGTGTTTATTTTCAAACATGTACTACAAAAATCCACTGAAGACCAGGAGAGATTGGTTAACATTTACTGAGAACCTGGGTTCTGTATGCAGCACCTACATGGTGGTTCATATTTAGCTATAGTTCCAGTTCTAGTGGAGCTGAAATTATCTTCTGAGCTCCTTACGTATTTGGCATGTACAAGATGCACATGCATGAAGGCAAACACTCATCATACAATAAAAATAAATCTTTAAAAAATAATTAATCATTTTTAAGTATTCCATGACCTAGAAAACTTCAAATGAGTTTCTTTATGTAGCAATGTCCAATTCAAGTCATACTCTCTTATTTGTGATCTGTTATACTTTGTTGAGTCATTGGGATAAAAAAGAGGAAATTTAAAATGTCAATATAATGAAAATTTAAAAATAAGGATCATAGAAATTTGATTTACTTAATTTATTTGTATTTTAGTTCAATGAAAAGCATCATTTACTAGCTTGTTTGTTTGTATATTTGTTTGTTTCTCAAGACAGGTTATTATGCATAGCTCAGACTGTCTTGGAACTCTTTTTGTAGACCAGCCTGGCCTTGAACTCACAAAGCTCCCACTGCCTCTGACTCCCAAGTGCTGGGATTAAAGGTGTGTACCACCACTGCCCAGCAGCATCTACTACCTTTTCAAATTAAATATTCAAGCAAAACTATATGATTATTGAATGAAATAAAACAAAATTTGCAATGAAATGTTACTTTCTACCATTTTCCCCTTCTTCAATATCCATTCAGCATTTCGGAAGTTAATCTTTTTAACTCCTATTTACTTTCTTTTGTATTTTCATTTAACAATTTTAGACAAAAGCCACTGGAATTTCTGATGCATACTGAAGGTTTAGACTATGTACACTATTTATTTTGCATAATATTTGTTAAATAAATTATTAATATCTTTGTAATTTTAGTACATCATATATATGTATACATATTTAATTCCTGCACTCAAAATATATTTCTTTATCCATAGTTAACTGTGATAAATATGGCCCTTATACATTCTTTTGAGTATCATTTCCTGATACTAAACATTTTTGAGTATAGTACTAGTCTTACATATTAGTCAGCCATATATTGTTTTTCTACAATAGGAGAAGAACCTATTCAGTATGTGAATACTGAGGTCACTGCTCTGTATCTGCTATGCTTCAGAATCATTAGTTGAATTATTTGCTTTGCTGATTTGGATGCAACCCATTTGTTAATATCGTCATTATTTTATTTCAAATTATTTTGAAATTTATTCTTATTTTATCTATACAAATGTTTTGATTTTTTTATATCTGTGCAACATATGCATAAATTTCCAGAGAGACCAGAAGAAGATATCAAATACACTGCTGTGTGGGTTCGGAGAAATGAATCTAGGTCCTCTGCAAGAGAAATGAATGCTCTGACTGCTAAGACACGGTTCCAGCCTTACTATTATTCATAAATCAATTACATGTAGGAAAATTCACATCAAATTCCATGTATTTATGTATTGCCATATGATTTTCTGATTGAACATTGCATGATGTACATCAGAGTAAAGATAACTGTCTTCTGCTGGGCGGTGGTGGCACACACCTTTAATCCCAGCACTCAGGAGGCAGAGGCAGGCAGATCTCTGTGAGTTCAAGGCCAGCCTGGGCTACAAAGTGAGTTCCAAGAAAGGCACAAAGCTACACAGAGAAACCCTGTCTCAAAAAAAACAAAACAAAACAAAACAAAACAAAAAAGATAATTGTCTTCTGAAACTTTTTGAATATTTTTGACATGAAAATATTCAAGATTCTTTCATCGATCTATTTACAATAGTCACATCTTATTATCTATTGATATAGTACCCTGCAGAAGCACGCTAGAACCCCTTAGTCTTCCCTGAGTGTGATGCAGCACCTATGATCCCCTGCTACCCATCATTCCATCTTCCCTCCTCTCCACCCTCTGCTAATAATTATCTTACCATAAGTCACTATGTGATCAATGGAAAAAGTCAACATCTCTTTTACATACGCATTACAAATTGAAGTTTGGCATGTCACTTTTTTGTTTGTTTGTTTGTTTTTTCTGTGTACCTTTGGCACCTTACATGGAACTCACTTTGTAGCCCAGGCTGGCCTCAAATTCACAGAGATCCACCTGCTTCTGCCTCCTGAGTGCTGAGATTAAAGGTGTGTACCACCACTGTCAGGTGTACATAGCTGGAGTTATCTACGGTCCTGCCTGGGCCCTCAGCCACTCAGACCCAAATAAACACACAGACACTTATATCATTTAAACTGTTTGGCCAAATGGCTCAAGTTTCTTGCTATCTAGTTCTTATATTCTGGCTGTACAACTTTTTAATATTTTTTTAACATAATAAAATTATTCTATATAGTCAAAAATAAATGTATTAACTAAAGATCTTTCGTTTTCATTTTATATTGCTTCACAGTCTTTTAGCTTATTGTCAGAAGGATCATGATTCAGTATAGTAATCACTTCCTTCACTCTCACCATAGAAAGAAAACCAGAATAACACTTATTTAGTAGTGACTGAATTAAGCCATCAATTCTATGATAGAAATCATAACATAATACTATTGCTGCTTTAGTACAGTTATGAAATAAAAAATATATTTTATTTTCCTATTGGCTACATAGAGCTTTTGTAAATGTATGTACACTTTTTAAATGCATCTGAGTTTTGATAGTGTAGATAGATTTTTTTGTCCTGCCAGCCAACTCTCAAATAATAACCCTGAGACTTATTATTATTATAAATGATTGGCTGATAGCTTAGGCTTGGTACTAACTAGATTTTACAACTTAATTATCTATGTATTACCCCATAACACTTCCTTTTTTCAACATGGCATATTCATCTCCTGCTTCCTCTGTATCTACTGGTAACTCTGCCCCTTTCTTCCACAAGCTTTCTTTTTGTCTGCAAGTCCTACTTAACCTTTTCCTGCCTAGCTATTGACCAGTCCACTCTTTATTAAAAGACATATTCACAGTATACAAAAGGGTTATTCCACAGCATTATATTATGATTAATCTGACCTAACTCCTCCAGTTCATGTTAAAGGAAAAAGAAAGTATATCTTTGAAAAGATAACCTTAATAAGGATAAAAATTATTAGCTAATATTATATGGCATTAGGCATAAAATGAAATGAATAAGAAGCTTTTGCAATATAGTGATTATTCCCCGCTTTGGCGTTTGTAGGAAGCTTCATTGTCTCTTGTCAGTTTTATTTTGTAGCCTAACATCTCAAAGACAAACAGTGATTTCAGTTCATCTACTGATAATAGTTTTGCCTCCTGAAATTAATCTCTGCTTTGATGTTGTGTAGTTACTTCCAGTTCTGTTTGAGTTGTACTCTTGTCACAGCCACTGTTTTTTTTTTTTCCTTATTCTGTATCACTCTGACTAGTCCTAAGGTTCTGTGTTCAGGAGGCAGCAAAGAAAGAATACAGATACCCATACCACATAAGGGCATGGATGTCTTTCATGATACAGAAAGAAGACTGTTTACTACTTTTCCCAAGGATAATGAAAAGTTTTGGTGTTGCATATGTAGAAAAAATATATTGTGGAGGGCAATATTTGCCATGATTAAGCAGGAAATGCTAAAGATATTAGAATGTGAAAAGAAAAAAAGGTTATTACTAAGGGTGAGGGAAACAGAGACAAGGGAAGAAAAGAGACATGTATTTATTGAGAAATTTAAGTGTGTACTTTTTTTCTTCAGATTCCCTCAATGTTCATATAAAATAACAGTGCTCAATGCCTGTAATATCTTGTGAGTGAGATAGTTTAACATCTAAACAATTAAGTCAAGTAGCTTTAACTGTTTTATTTATATGAAGTTTACAGCAATAATTCATCTTCATTTTGTATTGTGAAAACTTTATATATATATATATAACCCAAGTAAGATGATAGCAGTGTTTTTGGTCAGGTTGACAAATTCTATTTAAAGTGAATTTTCTTGTGGCAATAATTAAATACAATATGTTGAACAATCTAGAACAGTTTCAAAGATATTCTCATAAGTAGAAAAAACAAATTTTCAAATAATACCTTATCAATTATCCTATTTCAAGTAATCTAATTTGATAGTAATTGAGATATAAAACTTTGCCTCATAGATACCTTAACATAGAATGTAAATGCCAAGTGTTATGTGCATCTATTACACTTACTGAGTCTTGATTTTTCAGTCTTTTTTTACACACACACACACACACACACACACACACACACACACACACTTCAACCTCCAATTTTTGTCTTAGCCTCTGTATCTTTGTTAGTATCATAGAAAAAGCTATTTGTATATTCTACATAGCAATCCATTTTACTACTTAATAGCCACAATTTTGTTTTTTTACATTTAAATTTTCAGCATCTCAATTAAATTCCAATTCTATTACTGTTGAATTTCCAAGTGTTCTAAATATAGAGAAATAAAAATATACACAAAAGGCTCGATCAATTTTTAAAAGAAAAAAAGACAGAACTATTGCAGAGGCCAACATAATATAGTATAAATCATATTTGTTCAAGTTTACCAAGTAAGCATATACATACCAATTGAAGCAGACACTCACTTGAAAACAGATCACAACAGGAGACAGATTCCTTTGCAGCAAGTAGTTTCTCTGTTTTATGCCAGTTGGCTGAAAAAAAAAAAAATGACAGACTGTAAGCGCATTGCATCTGGAATCTCACCTTTTCACATAAGAATGAAAAAAAAAAAAAAAAACAACAGATATAACCCAACACATAAGGATGGAACCCAGACAGATTAAATATTCAGCTCTGGAAAGTTATACTATGAAATTAATAAAGAAAAATCATGAAAGAAAACATTGTTTCTTAGAGGCAAAAAGAAAACTTATTGTATATACCTTTCATAATACAAATGATAATGTAGAATTTATTATGTTTAATTATGCTGCAATCCAGAGTTTCAGTTTACAAAGGGTAAGAAAAATTATAAGCTATGAATCAATATGAGATGTAAACTGACCTTAAGAGTAATATCACTGCAACAATACAAATGTGTAGTGTTTAAGTACAAGGATGTTTAAATTTATGCAAGGATAAATTAGTCATTTAAATATTTTTTCTCCATGATAATGCATAGATTCACTTTAGTTCCTAATTTTAGATGGATGGTTTGACAAGCCTTTTCCAAAGACCAAGGCCCCACCATATGCAAGTACAATCTCATTAAAGAAGAATTAAGAACAGGTACTTGACTCAGACTATTAAAGGGCATTACAAAAACCACAGTTTAGTAATAGCACTGTTGGTGCAAGCATTAGATCAGTTAATTGAACAGAATGGGGGCTTTAGAGTTATCTCTGCACTCATATATAGAGTCATAATTTCTGTGATCTTGAGAGATGCACTTTCATTAGAAAAAAAATGACCATGAACTCAGTATATGTAGCACTTCATTTGTGCACATCAGCTTCTGATATTACTTTATGTAGAAGTTGGTACTTACAGCAGGATTTGTTTGAGGTGTGTCAGGACCCTGTAAAATAAATAGAATAAAAAAATACAATGTTGTTTTCCACTTTTATGCTGATCATGTAGCTTGAAAAGATTCACTAATATCAAGTCTTCCATTTTCTTGGTAGGTAATACTAAGCTGGATTCAGACAAGCGAGACTTTTAATCATCAAAGATTAAATTAAATGGTAAATTTGATGCATCATGACTGTATACTGATTTGTGTATCATTGTACCAGGTCATGGACACTTTATGATGTAACATGTGACTGCAGTGCTGAAGAGAAAAGAGGTGGAAAAATTCTGAGTCTTTATGTTAACTTTCAGGTTTATAACATGAAAGAACTAGCTATGAA